>JAUCBJ010008206.1:0-58355 GCA_032718475.1 Nemertoderma westbladi
TAGTACGCTCCATGTCAGCATGAGCTTTGCGCATTGCAGTAGTGAATATATTCCTAGCAGATTTGTTTGCTTGATAAGTGTATTGATTTGGTGTTCTTCTGTATGCCAACCAGGTGAGTTCTCTATCTCGACGCAGTATTTGGATTTCTTTGGTAAACTAAGACAGCCTTTGATTATTTTGACGTGCTTTGAATGGTATATGTGTATTACAACTTCTCATAAGTTTACTATGAAATAGAGCCCAAGATGATTTAGCATCTAGTGTATCAAGTTTGTTTGACCAATCAAAATAATAAGTTCGGCATTGATGAGATTGAATCACGCCTTACTGAAGACTGGGCGTTTAATATTTTGTATGATTTGTCAAGTCATGTATTCAAGGTTGAAAATGAGGACTGAGTGATCACTGGCACCAAGTGTGGGAAGATAGTGAATTGAATCGACCATTGTGTTCTTCATTAACGATAACAAGATCAAGTAGACTTGTGGAGACTCCCACTGTGATACCGCGTGGGTTCATCAACACATTGAAATAGAAACAGATTGAAAAACTGGTAAGTCCATTTTTTTCTTTAACTTTCAAGATATTAGAAGTCCAATGGATTGTAGTACTTCTCAAATGTAATATTATGGTTTTAGGCCGAAACGTAACGTATAGCCCTGGTACAACCCCAGGTGACGCCGAAACGTACATATATCGCTGGTTCAACCCCCGGTGACGCCGAAACGTACGTATAGCGCTGGTTCAACCCTCAGTGACGTCGAAACGTACGTATAGCACTGGTTCAACCCCCGATGACGCCGAAACGTACGTATAGCGCTGGTTCAACCCCCCGGTGACATACGTATAGTGCTGGTTCAACCCCCGGTGACGCCGAAACGTACGTAAAGCCCTGGTTCAACCCCTGGTGACGCCGAAACGTACGTATAGCCCTGGTTCAACCCCCGGTGACGCCGAAACGTACCTATCGCCCTGGTTCAACCCCAGGTGACGCCGTAACGTACGTATAGCCCTGGTTCAACCCCCCGGTGACGCCGAAACGTACGTATAGCGCTGGTTCAACCCCCGGTGACGGCCGAAACGTACGTATAGCGCTGGTTCAACCCCCGGTGACGCCGAAACGTACGTATAGCGCTGGTTCAACCCCCGGTGACGCCGAAACTGTACGCATAGCGCTGGTTCAACCCCCCGGTGACGCCGCCCCCGGTCACGCATAGCGCTGGTTCAACCCCCGGTGACGCGCCCCCGGTACGTATAGCGCTGGTTCAACCCCCGGTGACGCGCTGTACGTATAGCGCTGGTTCAACCCCCGGTGACGCGCCCCCGGTACGTATAGCGCTGGTTCAACCCTCGGTGACGCGCTGTACGTATAGCGCTGGTTCAACCCCCGGTGACGCGCCCCCGGTCACGTATAGCGCTGGTTCAACCCACGGTGACGCGCCCCCGGTCACGTATAGCGCTGGTTCAACCCCCGGTGACGCGCCCCCGGTCACGTATAGCGCTGGTTCAACCCCCGGTGACGCGCCCCCGGTCACGTATAGCGGTGGTTCAACCCCCGGTGACGCGCCCCCGGTCACGTATAGCGCTGGTTCAACCCCCGGTGACGAAGAAACGCACGTATAGCGCTGGTTCTACCCCCAGTGACGCCGAAACGTACGGTACGTATAGCGCTGGTTCAACCCCCGGTGACGCCGAAACGCACGTATAGCGCTGGTTCAACCCCCCGTGACGCCGAAACGTACGTATAGCGCTGGTTCAACCCCCGGTGACGCGCTGTACGTATAGCGCTGGTTCAACCCCCGGTGACGCGCCCCCGGTACGTATAGCGCTGGTTCAACCCTCGGTGACGCGCTGTACGTATAGCGCTGGTTCAACCCCCGGTGACGCGCCCCCGGTCACGTATAGCGCTGGTTCAACCCACGGTGACGCGCCCCCGGTCACGTATAGCGCTGGTTCAACCCCCGGTGACGCGCCCCCGGTCACGTATAGCGCTGGTTCAACCCCCGGTGACGCGCCTTTCTCATTTTTTCCACTTCTGAACAAAACCACAATGTTACACCTTTAATAATTACAGTTGTAACAGCTCATCTCCAATTTTTTTTTTAATATCACCTGGCAGCAATACTCGAGCTGAATATTTATTTATTTGTACTTCCCTCCTGTTTCTCTCTAGCATACTTGAGGCCGTTAGGTCCGCTGTTAGAGATAGATTATATGCAACTTAAGACTGCCCGTTCAATAGAAGTGGATTAGGTGGGATAGTGAATGTCAGGGACAAGTAGCTGAAACTGTGTTAGCGCTACTGATGAGGCCTGATAGGCTGAAACGTACGCATAGCGCTCGTTCAACCCCCGGTGACGCGCTTTCTCATTTTTTCCACTTCTGAACAAAACCATAATATTACACCTTTAATTACAGTTGCAACAGCTCATCTCCAATTTATTTAATTAATATCACCTAGCAGCAATACTCGAGCTGAATATTTACTTATTTGTACTTCCCTCCTGTTTCACTCTAACATATTTGAGGCCGGTAGGTTCGCTGTTAGAGATAGAATATATGCAACTTAAGACTGCCCGTTCAATAGAAGTGGATTAGGTGGGAGTGTGAGTGTCAGGGGCTAGTGGCTGAGCTGGTTAGCGCTACTTACTGATGAGGCCAGCTAGGCTGAAACGTACGCATAGCGCTGGTTAAACCCCCGGTGACGCGCTTTATCATTTTTTCAACTTCTGAACAAAACCATAATATTACACCCTTCCAAATATTATTAGCTGTTACTTGAAACTACTGTATTAATACAAAAATAACTCTTCAGTAAAATAATATTCAATATTGGAAATACAGTACGTCTCTGTGAACTCAAATTTGACAATACGGGCACGGGGTGAACACTTTGTTGGCTCCAGTACAGTAGGCTCAGGCCTACTTACAGTTTAGGTCTACTAACAGTGCTAACATCATACCTGCAAATGTACGGAATGGAGCATACCTGCAAACCACCACCGTTAATCTAATGTTGGGTTTATTTTTTATGCCAGACATTCGTTAAAAATTGACAGTTAGAATTTAACCAAAAACCAACATTGTAATACGTCAACCATTTTAAGAATTATGAAACTTTGTAACGTTAATTTTTTACAGTAATTGTACGCCAAAAATACTATATACAAAGATCTGACAATACCAAATTTATTTAAACGTATATTAACGTTTTTGACGTTAATTAAAGTTTATTTTTTTATTTTTTCCCACTCGTTGCTGGGCAACAATACAATACCTCTTTAACCATACTATTACTTAGCTATTTATACGTAAACAGAAGGTTCCAGAATGGTTTATTTATTAAATATAATAAAATGCCTCGACGGGTGTAAAACCAGGCAACATTTGAACGATCAATATCTCAGCTATTTTATGGGGAAACTTAGATTAAGTTACGTATTTGTAATCCTTTTGTATTTGTAGAAAATTGGGGGGGGGGGGGGGGGGGGGGGGGGGGGTACCTGAATAACAACACAGCTACTACAATATAACATGAAATCAATATGTAGTCATCGTTTTCAGACGAATATCCATATGAATAGTTATATAAAACAATAATGCACCACAAATTAATAAATATAATATAGGATACTACAATAGGTTAGGGGGCGTTCATAAATCATTCCAGTGGGGAGAGGGATGTGGGTGGGGCGAGCCAGGAAGTCTAGGTGACCCTTTGCGTGCGGTATAATTCAGTGGGTCGTCGCCGTAGTTAAAAATGATTGAACGCTAATAAGTCGGTCAATGTTGACTCTTTGTAAAAGAGGAGTGAGGAGGAATGGTCCAAAAAAGCTATTTAATTAAAAGTTAATATGTGAGGCTTTGTGGCAAGGGGGGGGGGGGGGAATATCTTTGTGAGAAGGTGGGGGGGGGGGGGGGGGGGGGTGAAACCCTTGGAAAACTCAAGAGATACATAATGAACGCCCCCTTAATCTGTTTAAGGTAAGAGGCTGTTTGGCCTCAACAGAATATCATTAATATAATAGTACATACTGTAATAGCTTAAGCAGGGCATTCTAGAAAAAGTAAATCTACATTAGTATTTCATTTCAAAAATACTGACTCACCCAATCAGGTGGAGCTAAGTGAAACCATCTTTTCAAATTGTAGAAACAATTACCACCTGAATAATGACACTATATTCCAGGGATATGGTGTATACTGTATACTATATAAGAAGGTCTTGCTTGTGTGCCATCGTATCTGTAACTGAAATGTATCACAACACAAAGATAACAATAGCAGCACCAATAATACCTAATTGATTACTAAAGACTAATTGATTACTAGATATTACTTAATTACAAGAATTAAATTTATTATTATAGATATTATTAAAGGTAATTGTAAATAAAATTATGATGAATATCAAATATGCGGAAAAAACATAAGTAGTAAGGTGGACGGAATGTATACACACTGTGTATACCTTGGCCCCTATGAGTCTGTCTATTCTTTATTTATATATATTCATAAAACTTAGGTTTGGTTTGGATGCATTTTTAATAGAGACACAGACTCAAACGCCCATGTGAAGAATACCAGGATTTCACTTTTCGGTCGACCTTTTATTGGAATTTTATATAGGAAGATTTTTTTAATTTAACTTTATTAAGTGTTTTATAGCGCTTATTTCTGTCTTATAACCTGTACATATACTAATTCGTTTATTGTTTTGGTTAGATTCAGCCCTTATGTAACCTGTGTTTTTGGTGAAAACCTGGTATTCTTCTCATGGTGGTAACTGCCAAGTGAAATATAACGGCAGAAAGTCTGGTATTCATCACATGGGCCGACTCAAAGATGGTCACGTTACTGACTAAAGGAATTTCAAATTACTTACAAAATAACATATTTTACTAATGAAAATCGCATTTGCCTTTACTAATTAGTGCATTGTCGGTATCATACTAATTACAGTAAATAAATAGATAGGTTTACATGACATATTATTATGGGTAATATTGTAAATTATTCCTTTATTAGTATTGGAACATTAGGATTAGTTAATTACGCAATAGTTAATAATTCAGATAATATTAATATATAACATGATGTGATTTCATATATTCAATATTTACATGTACTTATATCTTATATCTAGTTAGGTCGTCCCTGATATTGTAACTGTCAATCATATACAATACCGGTACTCCAGTATTGTACTTGTGTCGTACTTCAGTACTTGTCATATCTGCATGTCAATACATTCTGCTTGTGTCTTTCTTATCATACTACAGTGTTGTATAATCCAGCCTAATATATAGAACCTGCATACCTAAACTGCATTTCATATATCATAACATGGCGCAGTGTGTATTTCTGGATTACTGTAGTCAGTTAACCAGCAAACATTCAAATTTGTAATTGCTGAATTAACACTGTAACACTACAAATGCTGAAATGGCTGAATATAACACGCCACCAAGCCAGCGTATTCAGTTGACACTCGACTCTGCAGATATAAACGGGTTAGTTACTGGCCAATCCCCTCCGTTTTTCGGCTTTAGTGAAGCCACTACACCTTCGCACGATGCCATTGGATTTGGCCCGTTGGTTGACCTCAATGGTCCCCCCACGACACCGGTACCTGTACCTAGACCGGATTATAAACCGGCCCCCATCGACATTGCTGGATTAGTGCAAGGTTTCGCTGACGTTTTGGCTACGCAGCAAAACCAACTCGAGGATCAACGTCGGAAGGATGAAACATTCCGCCGAACCGAGGAATTACGATTACGCAGGGAAGATTTTGCGTATTTCGAACAGGCTAGGCAGCGGGACAACGAACGACTGCAAGAGTTCCTGTCAACCGCACTGCGTCAACCGCGGGGTGACGCAAATCTATCAACAGATAACGGTCTAGCCCTCTTTGATTCCCGAATCATTATTCCAAAATGTCAAAGAAAGGAAGTATTAAGACGCCTGCATGCATCTCATCAGGGTACTGAGCGTACCAAACGGCGTGCTCGGCTTACAGTATATTGGCCCGGTCTGTCCGCAGACATCATTAATGTAGTTGGCATGTGTCAACCATGCCAAGAACGGCGGGCATCCTTACCAGCCGAGCCGCTTCTTAGGGACCCACCCCCTTCTCGACCTTTTGAACAAACCGCTGCCGATATAGGTCACCATGGTGGGAAAGCATATCTCATATATGTAGACCGTTATTCAGGTTGGCCAGAGGTAGCAGAATTTTTGCATGAACCGGACTCCGCTAAAGTTGTTAATGTTTTAAAGCGTTTTTTTACTGCCACAGGCATTCCTGTTAAATTTAGGTCAGATGGAGGACCCCAATTTACATCATCAACATTCAAAGCCTTTGCCAGCAATTGGGAATTTGACCATGTGCAATCCATGCCTCATTTCCCATCCAGCAATGGTCTGGCCGAATCAGCTGTAAAATCCATGAAACACCTGATTGCCACCACAGGTGGTGACATTCATAGTGATAACTTCCGTCTTGGATTACTAGAATTTCGCAATACTCCGCGTACTTCCGGATACTCACCAGCACAATTAATTTTCGGCCGCCCTTTACGTTCCATTGTGCCTTGTCATATATCAGCCTTTGCCTCTAAATGGCTTGATGACACTCATGAATCACAGTCCGAATCTACAAACACCGCTACAAAGAACGAATTACGCCGACCTTTGACACCCTTAACCATTGGCCAAAGTGTATGGTTTCAAAATCATTCTACAAAACGATGGTCACAACATGGTACAGTAATAGAAAGACAAGGAAGAAACTACCTTGTGAAACTGTTGTCTGGTAGATCACTGTGGCGCAACCGCCGTCATATACGCGCCCGTATCGATCCTACCAATCAAGATTCTGGAGGGAAGGTGCCCAATGATGATTCTCGTACACTGAATCCTCCGTCCACCCCGCGAGTTAAATTTCATGACAACCTCACCGAGCATGAACATGACAGTAACTCGCCACCTACTCGCCAAAGTTCCCGATTAAGGAAAGCTCCAAACTATTTCGGATTTAATTAACAGCTTTACGATTCTAAACCGAAAGTAAATAACTGGAACAATGAACTGAAGGTAATTAACTGAAAAGAATCATTTCATCTCGATAGGGGAGTTGATGTGATTTCATATATTCAATATTTACATGTACTTATATCTTATATCTAGTTAGGTCGTCCCTGATATTGTAACTGTCAATCATATACAATACCGGTACTCCAGTATTGTACTTGTGTCGTACTTCAGTACTTGTCATATCTGCATGTCAATACATTCTGCTTGTGTCTTTCTTATCATACTACAGTGTTGTATAATCCAGCCTAATATATAGAACCTGCATACCTAAACTGCATTTCATATATCATAACATAACATAGAAAGAAGTCTCTGTTAAAAGTCAGATGACGACAAATTATATGTGCTTACTAAAGCTGGCTGGCATTAAACATACTATGTAAGATAAATAAAAACAAGCTTTACGATATTATTCATCACATTCAGTTACAACGATAACTGAGGTATATCTTGTCAAGGGATTTCCCATGTAAATGCTAAACAGCCCAATCCTAAGTTAAAGTGTTATCTGAACAAACCCAACCCGAACCAAAACTCATCATCTAAAAAATATAACAGATAAGGTTGAGCCCTGATGGTTACCCCTAACCAAAATACTAAACCAATGCAATCGAACAGAAACCGAATTCCACCGTTACCATAAGGCGTTACCTAGTTCTATGTGGTACTCGAAACTATTATTGCCATAAAAATAACTGACAATATATTTAATATATGCATTTTTTCACTGTGATTTATTTTACAATAACTGCCATAGTGTGTTGAGTTTTCCACTCGTTGACATTTTAAAATTCGCTTCGCTCGTGCTAAAAACCTGCCAACTCGTGTAAAACTGAACACTCGGACAGAATAGTTGAATTTCGCTAAATTGAAAATGAGTGATAAAAAGCGGTGTTTTCCGCTTACTTTTTATTATCGAATAATAGTCCTTCAATAAAAATCTTCAATAATAGTCCTTTTTCGAATTGTAAGAAATCTTGTTATCTGATTTCTTTATATTTATGACATGAAATATATCATTCCCATTCTCAATCCCTAAGAATGTCTGAAATGCATGTTAATGGGTAATAATTATGGGGGTAAGTAAATAAATATCACTATTTACGCCACATGCAAACCAAAAATTAGGATGTAATAGGCCTAAACTTTATTCATTATCAAAAGGATAATTCTTATATTTTTTTATTCTATTAATTCCAATAAAGACGCCGTTGCAGTTCCTTGCTTTGGTTTGAGTCTCATACTGTCATACATTCAAAAACTGTTCCCATTATTAAAAAAAAATACCAAAAATTATAAAAGAAGTATGATTATAATAAACACTACGGTGGAATTGGAATGTAAATACGGGAACCAATTCAAAAACTTTAATCGAAAATGCAACTGAAATGGAAATTGGGCATATTCGGAAGTTACGGAACTGAAATCAATCCGGTAAAATAATCTGACAGACAATTATTAAAAAGTAATAATAAACTTAATTCCGATATATAGCCTACCTGAAAATTCTATATATCTGTTTTGTATATCGTAATTACATTTTAAAAAAGATCAACAATTAAAACGCACATGCCGACTGGCTATAAGAAATGCCGCGCGGATCCGTTATGTTCTGCATCAATTAAAAATTACCTATCAAACATTTGTAAATCAAGTTTAACCAAAACTGAACCTTGTATAACCTCTGAAAGCTGAAGTTGGTGCATCACGGGTCCTCTGATCTTACTGCGCAATAGAGACTGCACTTGGGCGACGGCTAACTCGCAACGTCCTAGGAAGTCATCCGGACTGTACCGGTTCCTGTGGTAAACGGTGATGCTAAGAACCTCATTACCGGGGTCCTTAATCACGAACTGCATGGAGCAATGGAACTTGGGATTCAATGTTCCCTCCTCTATGCTAGTCCGCTTCTCCTGTGTCCCTATGGTTACTATCGAATACGGATTGGATTTCCCGTCGCGTCTACAGCCAACGAGACTCGAGGCCTCCTCCAGTACGAGCAGCAGTCTGCCGAGGACGACCCCGGTGCGCAGACCCCGGATGGATTCCTGACGACGCAACGTCCGACTCCGTCGCTCGTCGAACCCACCCGTAGCCTCGCGCATCGCCGCCAACCAACCCCGCAACTCCCGTTGCCCAGCCGCTCGCAGCGTGAACGTCTTACTCGGTGTCAACAACGTGAACTCCTCCTCGTTAAAACCCCCGTCCAACTTCAACTCGCTAAGTAGCAACGGTTCTCGGTAAACTTTCAGGTAGTGACTCTTCACTTCGGCAGAGAAAAGTTTTAAATGCGAACTTTTTGAAGGGGTCCCGGAAACAACCGTAAATAATATAAAATCGTTAGTTAAAAATGTAATCAATTCCTTCCCTGAATTTGACTTTATAAGCAAACCAGAGTGCAGAGATTTGCGATGGCCCATAGAATTGGTTACGGAATTAAAATATAGAGTCTCATTGAGGGAATCGGTTGCAACTACTCGGTCCAACCAACGCAATCGGTCCTGATTCTCTGAGGCGCGGACGCCCTCGTTAACTTGGCCGCACAGGTCCTGGGCCTGCAGCTGCGCCAAAAAAAGGTTCTCTTTATCGGGATGATCGTCCAGGGTTAGTTGGTGGATCTTTTCGAGAAGCAGCGGGTATTTGGTGACTCTTTGCATCGGTTTTATGAGGTAACTACTCAGCGACAACCCGTGCAATTCGGCGTGACGCTCCACGCACTTGTCGCAAAAGGAACGGAAGAGCGGCTCGCTCTCCAAGGCGTCTTGGAGGACGGCGAAGGAGTGCTGTTGGCCGGAGCAGAACTTTATGTAGGGCGTCATGTGGGGCTGCTGCTCCAAACACACATCACCGATACAGTCAACAACCCCAGCGGAAAGGGAACGTCGCAAATGCATAGCCCGCAGAAAGTTACTACTGCAATGAATCACCTCATTCAAATTCAAAAATATACTGGAAAGTTGTTGGGAGGATAATATCTTAGCTGATTCTAACGGGTGGTAATAAAAATTAAGAATCATTTGGAGGTCGTTCTGGAAAAGCGACTCAGTTTTAATTAGTTCCAAAATGCTCAACTGGCGTTTATCATTTATCTTGGAATCGGGTGCGCATGATCCTACGTTAGCATCGCTTAGGCGGCTTCCACCCATATATTCCTCATAAACACTCGTATCTACATCATTTGGAGAAGATTTCTCATGTTCAACAACGATATTGTCAACATATAAGTGGTCGGATTTGCTGTTGGAAGCGATCAGACCGTCAGTTGATCCAATACAAATAGGATTATTAATGCTATTAGATACCACAGGGAGGAGTTTACGTTTATTAAATAGCTCAATTTCATTTAGTTTTATTGATATTTCTTTATCTAGAAATGCCGTCGCGTTCCGTAGCGAATCGACACGCTCTAAAGCTGCTTCTCTATTTTCTAGAACGGCTATCTTTACCTCCTGAGCTCGAATCGACTTAGATCGCTCTTCTTCAATCTTATTTTTCTCCAAAATAAAACAACGCCGTTCGTCGCAAAGATTACAAATTTTCGACGTAATGTCTCGCTGTTCTGCCATCCGCGATTCATATCGCGCGTTTAGCTCAATAATCTCCTCGTTGACACTCTTAATATTCGTTCGCCAAGAAGTAAGTTTTAACTTTAAGTTCGCGATCGTGGCGTGTGTATCTTCTAGATCCAGTTGTAAGGCCGACACTTTGGACTTTAACTGTTTCATGACGATCTCCGTTCCAACTTGTATACCTGTCAGCATCGACAACTGTAGTTCGTCCATCTCCCCACGTTTACTTTGTACATCTTCTATCTCGCTAACACTGTTATTAAGATTATTTACCGCTGTAGATGACCTGCATCTGCTTCCTGTAACTTCATCATCTCTATCATAATTCAGTTCTACCATCGATTTCCGTTTGTTTTCCAGGTATGCGCGGCCCAAGGCGAAATTAGCTTTCTTTTTATCTTCGACCGAGATTACTTTCCCGACACCAATACCCAACTCCGGGCTGTTTGTGTGAGGATTCTTGGTGAGTTTTCTGCAATAATAAGAAGGAGGAATCAGTTCCAATGGAACCACTTTGGGAAGCTGCTGGCCACTGCAAGCGATGTCCCTGAGATGACAAGCTAAAACAAACTCATCGCATGTAAGTTTCCCGTCCTTATCAATGTCTGCCAGCAACCAGATACGGGCTAATTGAGATTGACTCAACCGCGACCTCGTCAATAGCTGTTTGACCTGATCCCCAGCGATGTAACCATAGCGGTTCGCATCCGCTTGGTTAAATAATTGCTTGTATTTGAGTTTATTGTGACGTGGAATGTTCCAGAAGGTATTGGGTGCCCGGCATATACACATGAGTTTATTATCAATGGAGGCGGTACAGCCAGGCGCACGCATTACATCAGCACTTCCAGAATTCATTGCTAACACAACAGAACAGCTAAATCAGGTTTATCACATTATTATGTTATGATGATGATGGTTTTGATAGTGATACAAATTTCTGCTGAAGCGTCGATAGCATACCTTAATGCTTAACCAGATTATTTGCCCGCTGAGGTAAAGTGTGGCATGGACTGATGGAGTGTATAGGCAGATAGGTCTGTAGGTTCCCTGGCCTTGCTTATATCCTAGAGCACCTTTCTGCCTTTCAGCCTTTAGATCCTGAACTACGGTACCGGTAACGGTACCGGATACTGTCATAGATCCTTCCCATACGAATTTAGATCCTTCCGATACTGCCATACGAACTTAGATCCTCAACATACGAACTTAGATCGTCAACATACTGATATATGGACTTAGATTGTAGATCCCACCTTGAGCTTGCATATATTGATCTACCCAGCTACCGTAGCTGTGTTAAAATGTGTTACAGTCTGACAGTGGCAAGTTTTTCTAACCAAAACAATAAACGACAGTGAAAAACAAGTATTTCGGGGTATTTTGGTTTGGGCTGTTGGGATAATTCGTAGGACCGTTTTTAAAACACTGCACAAACAGACAAACAGTGCTACACGGTCAAGGCAGCAAGGGATCAAACAGGGGCCTCCTAGCAGCCTAATTGGAAGCCCAGGAATTTATCCACTAGTCTCAGAGTCTGCTAGTCCATGCAGGCAGATGCTTGAAAATAACAACTAGTTGCGGTAAATTGCGGTTAGTTACCAGGTTACGGAAAGTTGCGGTAAATTGCAAATTGCGGTAGGCCTATGTTACGGTAACTTGCGGCAAGTTGCGGTTTTTTTAGTAGCTGACCGACATAAACAGATAAATTGGGATCTAAGTTCACGGTTCACCTAGTTTGTAGTTAGGACCTAAGTTCTGAAGTTCACCTAGTTCAGTCTGTCAGTACCGGCCTGCCTGCCTGCCGGTAGTTTGTAGTTAGGATCCAGGTTGGAATTTATGTAGAGTTTGCTCAACATGTGTGGCGCGGATTAAGGATCCTGGCGCGTAGTGACAGGGGCGTGTGGCGCGGATTAAGGATCCTGGCGCGTAGTGACAGGGGCGTGTGGCGCGCATTGAGGATCCTGGCGGTCCTGGCGCGAATATGGCAATGTGGATGTAGCGTTAGGTTAGGACAGTAGGAGGTAGCGTAGCAGTGCACTGGCGGCAACACATCCCACTCTATAGGCAGATAGGTGACAGGTCTATTTGAAATTATTCCATAGGTTTAAAAAGATTGAAAAATGTCCGCTCGCTTCGCTCGCGTTTATACTGTAAGCCTACCAGCCTACTCTTAGCACTCTGGCTGTGGACAAATGGAAACGGACAGATTACGCATGACCATAAAAAACATGACTTGTTTCAAAAGTTTTTCAATTGTCAGATTCTTCAAACCAATAAGACCATGACAACCTGCATGATTCAGCAGAATTCCCATGCTCGTTACGCTCGCCAGCTCGCAATTTAAAGACATCTGCATTTCTGTATTTGAAAACAGTCGGTTTGCCTACTTTAAATAAGTAAATGCTGAAATGTTAAAATTTTCGTGCTCGCTACGCTCGCATCTTGATCACATCTGCATTTAAAAACAGTCAGTTGACGTTGACCTACTACTACTACAACTACAGCACTATCTGACTATTACTGTCAGACTGTACCCTATATATGTTAACATAATTTTAAAATTTCCTTGCTCGCTACGCTCGCATTTTAATGTTAAAATACTGTAGGGCTACAGCATTATAAACTGATAAATTATTACAATTAAGCAATTACAGAATTACTGCAAAATTTCATAGTCAACGGTTGGCTTGGCGCGCATTAGATATCATGGCTGGCGCGATTTTCGTTTAACCAGAACGCGTGTGGCGCGCTTTTTGTCAGTATTCCATATAGGGTTAGGATCAAAGTTCAGAAGTTCACCTAGCTGCCTTCCTGCCTAGTCTTGTACATGTAGTCCAGTCCAGTCCAGTCAGCCAGTAGTTAGGTAGTCAGCTAGTTACTGAGTTAGGTAGGAATGAATAGGATCTATCTACCGGTAAGTTCACCCAGGCTGCCAGGCCCAGATAAAGTAAAAAGTAGGCCTAAATTTTCTTCGGCCGATAGGCCAATGATTAGGCCTACGCACAAAGTCTAAAAGTCTGACGATTTATTTCCAGTGTGGTCCCCCCAGGCAGTAGGCTACTGCAGTAGGGTTCCCTATCCAGATCGGGATATATTCAACCTTTCCTAAACAGCTAAAAGCGACCTAAACTATGAAAAAGCGACCCAAATGGCGCCATCAAGCAGATAGATCAGAAAAAATGGGTTATATTCGTTTGTGCGATTGTGCCCCGCAAAGTGCTGAAGTCAGGAAGTGGTGTTACTGTGTCACTACTACCAGAACCAGACTACAAACAGACAGAGAATACTGCAGTTTAGTGTGTAGTACTGTAGTTTAGTACTGTATCTGCCTACCAGCCTACGTACATACTGACATAGCCCTACTATGAAATTTCAACAGTTTGTTACAGTCAGACAGTATCCCATAGAGGCTACAGCGCGAAGATCTCTTAAACGTTTCAACAGATTGTTTCAGTATCAAACGTGCTGCACGAAGGTCTCTTAAACGATTCAACATATTGTTTCAGTATCTCAAATACTGCGCCCAACAGCCCAAAGGTCTCTTAAACGTTTCAATAGATTGTTTCAGTATCCAACGTGCTGCATGAAGGTCTCTTACGTTTCAATAGATTGTTTCCAATGTGCTGCATGAAGGTCTATTAAACGTGTTTCATCAATAGATTGTTTCTACTACTAGGATCGGCATGCTGCATGCAGCTGCATTTTTAAGAATGCTGTGCCGGCTTTGTTTCAGTATCCAACGTGCTGCATGAAGGTCTCTTAAACGTTTCAATAGATTGTTTCAGTATCCATAAATCCAATGTGCTGCATGAAGGTCTCTTAAACGTTTCACCAGATTTTTCTCTCTTACACATTTCAACGAATTGTTTCAGTATCCCATATACTGCAAACTGGGCGAAGGTATCTTAAATGTTTCAATAGATTGTTACAGAGTACCCCACCCCCACATGCTGCACGAAGGTCTCTTAAATGTTTCAACGGATTGTCTCAGTATCTCACATACTGCGCGAAGGTCTCTTAGACGTTTCAATAGATTTTTTCAGTATCCAACGTACTGCATGAAGGTCTGTCTCTTAAACGTTTCAACAGATTGTTGACTCTTGGACATTTCAACGGATTGTTTCAGTATCTCACATACTGCGCGAAGGTATCTTAAACGTTTCAACAGATTGTTTCAGTATCCAACGTGCTGCATGAAGGTATCTTAAACGTTTCAACAGATTGTTTCAGTATCCAACGTGCTGCATGAAGGTATCTTAAACGTTTCAATAGATTGTTTCAGTATCCAAAGTGCTGCACAATGGTATCTTAAACGTTTCAATAGATTGTTTCAGTATCCAAAGTGCTGCACAATGGTATCTTAAACGTTTCAATAGATTGTTTCAGTATCCAACAGTCCAACGTGCTGCATGAAGGTCTCTTAAATGTTTCAACGGATTGTCTCAGTATCTCACATACTGCGCGAAGGTCTCTTAAACGTTTCAACAGATTGTTTCAGTATCCAACGTGCTGCATGAAGGTATCTTAAACGTTTCAACAGATTGTTTCAGTATCCAACGTGCTGCATGAAGGTATCTTAAACGTTTCAATAGATTGTTTCAGTATCCAAAGTGCTGCACAATGGTATCTTAAACGTTTCAATAGATTGTTTCAGTATCCAACGTGCTGCATGAAAGTCTCTTACGTTTCAATAGATTGTTTCAGTATCCAACGTGCTGCATGAAGGTCTCTTAAACGTTTCATCAATAGATTGTTTCAGTATCCAACGTGCTGCAACTGCATGAAGGTCTCTTAAACGTTTCAATAGATTGTTTCAGTATCCAAATCCAATGTGCTGCATGAAGGTCTCTTAAACGTTTCATCAATAGATTGTTTCAGTATCCAACGTGCTGCAACTGCATGAAGGTCTCTTAAACGTTTCAATAGATTGTTTCAGTATCCAAATCCAATGTGCTGCATGAAGGTCTCTTAAACATTTCACCAGATTTTTCTCTCTTACACATTTCAACGAATTGTTTCAGTATCCCATATACTGCAAACTGGGCGAAGGTATCTTAAATGTTTCAATAGATTGTTACAGAGTACGCCACCCCCATATGCTGCACGAAGGTCTCTTAAATGTTTCAACGGATTGTCTCAGTATCTCACATACTGCGCGAAGGTCTCTTAGACGTTTCAATATATTTTTTCAGTATCCAACGTACTGCATGAAGGTCTGTCTCTTAAACGTTTCAACAGATTGTTGACTCTTGGACATTTCAACGGATTGTTTCAGTATCTCACATACTGCGCGAAGGTATCTTAAACGTTTCAACAGATTGTTTCAGTATCCAACATGCTGCATGAAGGTATCTTAAACGTTTCAACAGATTGTTTCAGTATCCAACGTGCTGCATGAAGGTATCTTAAACGTTTCAATAGATTGTTTCAGTATCCAAAGTGCTGCACAATGGTATCTTAAACGTTTCAATAGATTGTTTCAGTATCCAAAGTGCTGCACAATGGTATCTTAAACGTTTCAATAGATTGTTTCAGTATCCAACGTGCTGCATGAAGGTCTCTTAAATGTTTCAACGGATTGTCTCAGTATCTCACATACTGTGCGAAGGTCTCTTAAACGTTTCAACATATTGTTTCAGTATCCAACGTGCTGCATGAAGGTATCTTAAACGTTTCAACAGATTGTTTCAGTATCCAACGTGCTGCATGAAGGTATCTTAAACGTTTCAATAGATTGTTTCAGTATCCAAAAGTGCTGCACAATGGTATCTTAAACGTTTCAATAGATTGTTTCAGTATCCAACGTGCTGCATGAAAGTCTCTTACGTTTCAATAGATTGTTACAGAGTACGCCACCCCCATATGCTGCACGAAGGTCTCTTAAATGTTTCAACGGATTGTCTCAGTATCTCACATACTGCGCGAAGGTCTCTTAGACGTTTCAATAGATTTTTTCAGTATCCAACGTACTGCATGAAGGTCTGTCTCTTAAACGTTTCAACAGATTGTTGACTCTTGGACATTTCAACGGATTGTTTCAGTATCTCACATACTGCGCGAAGGTATCTTAAACGTTTCAACAGATTGTTTCAGTATCCAACATGCTGCATGAAGGTATCTTAAACGTTTCAACAGATTGTTTCAGTATCCAACGTGCTGCATGAAGGTATCTTAAACGTTTCAATAGATTGTTTCAGTATCCAAAGTGCTGCACAATGGTATCTTAAACGTTTCAATAGATTGTTTCAGTATCCAAAGTGCTGCACAATGGTATCTTAAACGTTTCAATAGATTGTTTCAGTATCCAACGTGCTGCATGAAGGTCTCTTAAATGTTTCAACGGATTGTCTCAGTATCTCACATACTGTGCGAAGGTATCTTAAACGTTTCAACATATTGTTTCAGTATCCAACGTGCTGCATGAAGGTATCTTAAACGTTTCAACAGATTGTTTCAGTATCCAACGTGCTGCATGAAGGTATCTTAAACGTTTCAATAGATTGTTTCAGTATCCAAAGTGCTGCACAATGGTATCTTAAACGTTTCAATAGATTGTTTCAGTATCCAACGTGCTGCATGAAAGTCTCTTACGTTTCAATAGATTGTTTCAGTATCCAACGTGCTGGATGAAGGTCTCTAAAAAGTTTCAATAGATTGTTTCAGTATCCAAATCCAATGTGCTGCATGAAGGTCTCTTAAACGTTTCATCAATAGATTGTTTCAGTATCCAACGTGCTGCAACTGCATGAAGGTCTCTTAAACGTTTCACCAGATTGTTCTCTCTTACACATTTCAACGAATTGTTTCAGTATACCATATACTGCGCAAAGGTATCTTAAATGTTTCAATAGATTGTTACAGAATACCCCACATGCTGCATGAAGGTATCTTAAACGTTTCAATAGATTGTTTCAGTATCCAAGATGTGCTGCACAATGGTATCTTAAACATTTCAACAGATTGTTACGGTACCCAGGTACCTCACGTACGTGCTGCATGAAGGTATCTTGAACGTTTCAACTGATTGTTTCAGTATCTCACATACTGCGCGAAGGCCAGGCCAGGCCAGGCCAGGCCAGCCCAGCCCAGCCCAGCCCAGCCCAGCCCAGCCCAGCCCAGCCCAGCCCAGCCCAGCCCAGCCCAGCCCAGCCCAGCCCAGCCCAGCCCAGCCCAGCCCAGCCCAGCCCAGCCCAGCCCAGCCCAGCCCAGCCCAGCCCAGCCCAGCCCAGCCCAGCCCAGCCCAGCCCAGCCCAGCCCAGCCCAGCCCAGCCCAGCCCAGCCCAGCCCAGCCCAGCCCAGCCCAGCCCAGCCCAGCCCAGCCCAGCCCAGCCCAGCCCAGCCCAGCCCAGCCCAGCCCAGCCCAGCCCAGCCCAGCCCAGCCCAGCCCAGCCCAGCCCAGCCCAGCCCAGCCCAGCCCAGCCCAGCCCAGCCCAGCGCAGCCCAGCCCAGCCCAGCCCAGCCCAGCCCAGCCCAGCCCAGCCCAGCCCAGCCCAGCCCAGCCCAGCCCAGCCCAGCCCAGCCCAGCCCAGCCCAGCCCAGCCCAGCCCAGCCCAGCCCATCCCAGCCCAGAAAGGCTAAAAAATTACCCCAAACAGCCAAAATACCCCAAAATAAGCTAACAATGTTTTTTAACAGCGAGGGAAAGGAGCAGGTTACAGTGGCAAGTTTTTTGAACCAAAACAATAAACGAGAGTGAAGAAAAATTTTTTAATTATTTTGGGGTAGGCCTAATTCGTCATTATTTTGGGGTAATTCGTCATTTTGCCATTTTTTGGGGTAATTCGTCATTTTGCCATATTTTGGGGTAAATTAAATTTCCAAAACAAAGGCTCAAAAAAAAGTATTTTGGGGTAATTCTAAACTATTTTGGGGTAATTATAAACTATTTTGGGGTATTTTGGGGTAGTTTT
The DNA here is from genome assembly GCA_032718475.1 of Nemertoderma westbladi. Lineage (NCBI taxonomy): Eukaryota > Metazoa > Xenacoelomorpha > Nemertodermatida > Nemertodermatidae > Nemertoderma > Nemertoderma westbladi. The sequence goes on from JAUCBJ010008206.1 coordinate 18,582, forward strand.
ATACTATTTTGGGGTCTTTTGGGTATTTTGGGGTGTTTTGGGGTATTTTGGGCTAATTCGTAGGACCGAATTATGAACAATGGAGAATATAATTTTAATTATTTGTGGGGAATTACAGTATTTGTAGTTATGCTCTTAAACTTTCTGGTACAACCAAATAATGACGTGGTGACATACTGGAAATACTGTACATAGTAAATGTATGGCGTGGAGATATGGTAGTGCGAAATTAATTTTTTTTACCGGAAACGAGTTTTATAAATACATATAGGATAGGCCCTAATAGATTAAAAAAAAAAAGGATAAATTAATTATAGATAAAATATAGGCCTAGTTCTTTATAAAAAAAAACGTGTCAGAAATAACTTCTTGACACTAATTTAATTTAACCGAAATTCAGATGTTCTGCCCACGTGTATTGAATTTTGCATTTGATGGCCTTTTAGGTGCAATTCCTGCAAAACCTAAAAGCATAATTAGGCATCATAATTGAATTTGGTAAATTAAAATTAGTGACAAAAAGTACTTATTCTAGAATCTATAATATAACTCTAGAATCTAATCTTCCAAATCTAGATAAGAAATATTATATCTTTGCACAAAACCCACACTTTTGGTGTGTTATATTTCTCAGCAAGTCCTGTAAAGATAAGTACCGTGCAAAACCTACCCTACAGAAAATAAATAACACATTCCCACGATCCGATCAAAATTGCTAAATGCCTACAGGAGCCTAGTCAGCCTTAAGGGGCCAACTATAACCACCACTGAAATGAAATTTTCGAAAATTTGCACAATTTTTTGTAGTTTGATAGAAGGGCTTCCATAAGGTGATATCGGTTTTCAACATTGAATTATTTTTTGACCTCAAAACTGCTCTTTTCAACAACATATTTATATTGCTGATATTTATGACTCTCTGTATAAAACAATCTTTTTATCAGTTTGCGATTTTGACTTTTTTCATCACTAAATTCCCTGCTACTATTTTATTTTTTACTCAATTGCCATCAAACATATACCAAAATGTTCAGCAGCTTTAGGAGTACTATCGTTGGTTTTGTAAAACATGAGCATTTGGATCTTCTAGAGCCGATTTTGTAACAATTTTTTTGCACCTAATTTTTTTGCACCGACCAGCTCAAAAAGTACCATATTTTTCGAACAAACGGTTTATGAAGCTCAGCATACTCAGTTTTCATAGTATATAAAAGTTCACAGATCATTGTGTTAAAGTTTCAGAATAGTAGCTTTATAATTAAAACAAATAGATTTTGGGTAATGCAGTAATGGTCCCATTAATATATTAAAAAATTAAAGCTTGAGAAATTCTACCAAAACCATTACACTTTTTATACTGTAGCAAAGGTTTTATAGGCATAATATGTCGTTTAGTAATCAATTCTTGATGAAAACTATTTTTGCAAAGTACTGTACTTATTTTATTAAAGTACTTAGTACTTATTTCAGTATTTGCACGGAGTCATCCAACGAAAATACTTTATATTTCCTTCGCAACATTTTCACAATTTCAGTTGTTTTTAGCAGCTTTTTCTTTTGAAAGGGTTTGCGAAAAAATATCAATTTTCGGGCCATTTTTGGAAATTACTAAAATGTGCCTTAGGGCCACCAGAGGCTTAATCCGGCACTGGGCCAACCTGCTCGTGGCCCAGGCAGCCAGGCCTGGCACTGCCCCCAGAATCAGTAATACATCAGTACATTGACCATGGCTGCCAGCAGGCCAGACTACTGTACTCATAATACTGGGTTCCCCGGCTTTAGATCCTGAACGAACTTAGATCTTGGGTGAACTTATTAGATCCTTCGCCATACGAACTTAGATCCTTCCCATACGAACTTGGATCTTTCCCATAGGAACTTAGATCCTCAACATACGAAAACTTAGATCCCACCTTGCATATATTACTGTACCGTAGCTATGTCTTAATGTGAAATGTCATTCCCATACAGTAGGCCAGCAGACCTTACTGTAATGTAAATATTATCACGCTTGAAGGGAAACGAATTTAGATCCCACCACCAATACATTATTGCAATGAATTAGCTATTAAACCATCGATCATAATGCTAGAGAATTTATCATGTGATTGTGTTGTAGGATTTTTGAGGAGGTTAGAGTATGTAGAACTGCAATCCTGCATTTGGGCTACTCGCAATAACTGTCTATTTGTACAGTCAATTTCGCATCCTGAGAGCTTGCCCTGTCCCTGTGGTACCTTATGCTTGTAGCACCGCGGTAACGTACGTAACGTTTAAGGATGCTAACGGCACGGTAGAGTCTGTGCCAAGAGCTATAGTGCTTCATACAGCTCTACCGAGTAAAGGGGAGAGGCCGTCGGATAGATCAGGGGTAGATATGGTGACATTTGTTTTAAGTTCTACCACGTCGGGTAAACCCTGGTCATCCTGTATATGCATTGTGGTTATATCGACACCTTTAAACAGTTTCGATTTTGAAGCCTTGTTTTTCGTCTTGGCTATATCGACTCCCTTTTGCCTGCTGCCGTATTTCTCCGGATGTTAGGTTTGGGGGCCACTTATCCTTTGTTTCCTGTAGGAAAGCTGGTCCTTGCAACCAGCATTTGGCGTTTATTAACACTTGGGGTGTGGTGCCATGAAACGCAATATCTGCTGGGTTTAATAAGCCAGGACAGTGTCTCCATTGGTCAACTTCTGTGTCTCTCAGAATATGGGCCACACGATTGGTCCCATATAAGCTGAACTGACACGTAGTGTTAGTCAAGTATTCTATAACAAGAGCAGTGTCGGTCCAATAAACCACCTCACTACAGTATAATCTCTCTGTGCTAGTACCCAGTGAAAAATGTGCATGCGTATCGCAAGTGATTTTAAAGCGTCATGCGTTTTTATTGCGGCTTAATAAATAGCGATAAAACTCTTGTGATTCGCATGTAAAATAGGGAAGCGATTCCACGCATGCGATTCACAACTTATTTTACGCTGTCGAATACAGAGATTATATTAATATATTTTATAGATTTGAAAATTATAGGGAATAGTTAAAAGTTTATCATGGTTATTCTAATCTATTTGTATTAAGCTCTATATAACCAACCATTTCTAGTATTGATTCATACAGCATGTCTAATGTTCTAAGTCTAGAGAGTGAAATGTAAAGTACTGTAATGTAAGGTAAGTACAGTAGGCAGATGATATGGAAGCCCATAGTATCAAACAGTAGTGGAATAATCACCTACTGTATCATATTTTCTGCCACAAAAGGTCTCAATGTATTACACAAAAATCACAACCAGTAGATTTTTGCGATATTTATGCGTCATGACGCTTGAAAGTCGCAAGTGAATCGCATGTGAGTTTTATGCGACTGAACGCAAATTGTTGTGATTTTTATGCGACTTAAACGCAAGTTGTTTCAATATTTATGTGACATAACTCAAGTAGATCGCTTGCGTAAAGGTCGGGCCATAACTCTTGGGAATCACATGAGATACGCCTGCGTTGCACGCTTGCGATACGCTTGCGCACTTTTCACTGGGTACATTCTAGCAATAATGGTACCATATACGGTCACTTTGAGTTCAGCCCGGGGATTGGTAAGGGTGTCCTTAGTACTTGCAATGGGTCTTACGAGAGCCTTTGATGCAACCAAGGCCATTTGTTATGCCCTCAATGATCTCGCATCTACAATAGGCAACTACTCCGATGCCCTTTTCGCTTGCGTCACTGAATACATGGAGCTCAAAGGTCTGTGAAGGGTCTACGTCCTTAAAATCGGCTCTGGGCACCGAGAATTTCTCTAAATCAGGTAGGGACCGTTCCCACCGCCACCAGTCTACTAATATGACTCCCGTCAAGGGATCATCCCAACTGTCATTTTCCCTCCACCACATGTACTGCACAAGATCTCGGGCTTGGATTATGACTGGGCTAATGAAACCTAAGGGGTCGAAATAAGTACTGAGGATGCTCAAACAACGGCTTTGTTCTCGTGGTGCTCTCACGTAGTTTCACCCAAAAAACCGTTCTATCACTCTCGGTAATCTAACGGAGACCTAACGTTTTAGTCTCTGGTAGATTATCCTTGTTGAGGGCTAGCTCTGTATTCCCGCATTCAGTGGGGTCTATGGGTTTTAAAAAATCCCGAGAGTTACTAGTAAACTTAGTCAAGTGGAATCACCCAAGCTTTAGACAATTCACCATTCCCTTGGCGATGTCTATGGCCTCAGTTACAGAAGGGGCTGATTTAAGGTTGTCGTCCATATAGTTATCACGTTTGATGTTGTCTATAAACCAATGCAGAGAATTCATCCCGATGATCATCGGCGGTCCTATGAAGATCTGAGCATGAGTTCGAAGGGCTATATATAATACCGAACGCCTGAATAGTCATACGGTATTCTACAGGCTTTCTATCTAAGTCCCCATCTGTCCACCACAGAAAACGCATACTGTCCCGGTCAGTCTCCAACGCTTTGACCTGGAGAAACATGCCCTCTATGTCAGAAGCGAAAGCAACAGCGTATAGCCGCATGCGTATCAGAATACCAGGTAGTGACTGAAACAGGTTGGGCCCAGGTAACAATTCCAAGTTTAAAGATTGTCCTCGGTAACGTGCTGATCCATCAAATACAACTCTAATGCGTCCCAGTTTGTCTTCCCGTTCGACATAATAGTGTGTTAAAGTAATAAGTCTTGTCTGTATGAGGGGAATTCGGGGGTACCAACTCAACGTATCCATTTACGTATGAATTTATCCATTTGTTCCTGGTAGAGAGCGCGGGCCGGCAAAATTGATGTAAGGCGTCTCTTAAGTTGTGATAGACGCTTATGTGCCAAAGGTTCATTGTTAAAGAGTTTAGGTTGGGGGCCCTCCAGAGAAGTCCTACCTCATACCTTCCTTGGTCGGGCAGGAATCTTGTTGTAGTTCTCTGGATTTGTTTCGCCCGTTCCTCTTCCACTGATAGAGCCTTATCATTGGAATTTCGTTCTATAATTTCTTGTTGCAACCAGGAGGCAGTATGTTCCTCCAATCTTAAAAACCGTCGCGCTTCCTCGAGCTCATTTATCTCTTGTTGGGGTTCATTCGGTGCAATTAGTAGATGACATAGTTCCAATTGAGCTTCATGTACAGTATGTCTTCTTCAGCTATCAAGAATGTAGCATCAGGCTCACTTTGTCGTGTGAGAAAACAGTCCTGGTCGGAGGACAGGGATACATCGCTGTCACTGCTGGTGTCTGTGTCACTAGGAATGTTCGGGACATCGTCATACATCTCTACTATCTCATGACACATGAGTTGCCAGGTTACAGAAAGACGGTGTCAGGTCCCTTCCGTTCCATAATGGTCCGATGTGAGGGTCCCGTACAGTACCATCCCACTCTCGTCCTGCCGGCATAAGCTGACATTAGTTCGGGGTGTCGCTGCCACTTCTCCAAGACTTCCATGGCTTCTGGCACGTTTTGGCCTATCAGCGTTTGTACTCCTGGGTAGTCTGGATCGAAGCGAGGACTGTGGTATTTTTTAACAAGTACGTCCTCATCCCAATTGTAGTCTTTAGCCTGACTTTTGGCGAATTTTTTTATGGCAACCATTTTGACATTTGTTACCTTGTGATCACCATTATAATCCTGAGGGTTGGACTAACGGGGAAGCCTTATAATATTGGGTTTCCACAGTGGATTGCCACTTCCTCATAATCCCTGACAGGGTTAGCTTCTTTCCTTGAAAAAGGATTTAGCAAGATCCGCATCAATGAAGGTGCCTGTACTTCCGCTATCCATCAAGGCATTTATGACCACACTGGTGTCCTCTACATTAAGTCTAATCTGAAGTATGGGGAACTCTCTAAAAGCAACAAGCTTATAAGAACACTAGGCTCAAATTAGTGGAAAAAACCCATCAAGAACAATTCAGGCTATGATTCTATCATTATAACAAATGCTAAAATTCATTGATATCAACAAAGTTGTGTTAATATTAAAGGGACAGAAAACAAAATGAAAATGCAATTGATACAGTATGAAGCTGTTTGGGCCAAAAATATTTCACACCACAACGAACTTGTAATGTGTGTTCGGCGGTTACAAGCCATCACACACCAACGGACTTGGTTGTAGTCTGTGTCACTGTGTCCACTTTCTCGGCTAAACAGGGACCCCACTCATAACATTACATGCATTGAGGTGCGCGTAGGGCGTAGGCAGTTTTACAGATTTCAAACCACTTGGTAAAATATTGTAGAGGGAAATTCAAACATTAATTTTGTCAGTCACTCATTTTCTTTGAGTCATGGCTGACTGGGACTGCTGACATGTCATCGCTACGTACGTGACGTACTCTACCGAAGAAAACTTCTAAACACTGAAAGATTTATTACAGTCTGTACCTTTGCCATTTGCCAGCATACTGTCTGCTGGCCTGCAGGCCTGTCAGACTTATGGCGTCACGACTGAAAAAACCCATGGGAAAAAGAAGTAAATCGGTAGAGAAGCCGGCGCCTTCGTCGGGAATGCTGAAACTCTTAATCCGATCAGGTCAAGCGATGGCCGCGCCTCCGATCGGTCCACAGGTCAGTCGATACGGGATCGCGGTTCAGCCATTCTGCAAGGACTTCAACGAGCGAACCAAGAAACATGTGGAAGGTATGCCGTTGCCAACCAGAGTGTTTGTCGACACGGAGAACAAATCCTATGAAATGTCCATTAGCGCGCCCACCAGTATGTACCTACTGCGAGCCGCAGCCGGCGTCCAGGGCGACTGGCCCAAACCACAACCAGACAGCCCGGCAAAACTCGGTCTCCTCTCCTTCAAACACATTTACGAGATTGCGAAGGTTAAAGGGACCGATTTCCAGCTGGAGGATCTATCGATGGAATTGAAGTGCTCCATGTTGATAAACACATGTAAGTGGTTGGGGATTCGAGTGGTGCCGAGGGTATCTGAGGCAGAGATGGCCGAGTTCCAGAAACTGAGGGGCGAGTATTTGGAAGAAGAAGTCCGTAGGGAAGAGATGAAGACAGCGGCAGATAAAGCCGATAAAACAGCCAGGGCGAAAGCCGCCTTAAGCGATCTTGCCGGTAGGAAAACATCAGCCAAATCCTGATTGAGTTAGTAAATAGTTTTCATATTGAGGTGAGCTTACTGGTCCCTTCTAATAGATCAAATATATCGCAAATATATCCCGCGGGGAGGGCGGACGACATAGTACTTAGCACTTTTGTGCTTTCCGCTACGGCCACAGCGACTGCCATGGAATTCGGCATTACTGGAAGGAACATTTGTATTTAATAAAACTAAATATTAAGTCCCGATTCCATTAGAAAGTGAATTTTATAAGCTATTGGTGCGCGATAAGGAATAATATTAACCATTGAAGTTCTTGACAGTTGTTCTTTAAATATTGTTAAATATATGGGTAATTGGATAATAGTACTAAGTAATATAATAGTGTTCGTTCATTGTGACTACTGTAATTCGAAACCATATTTTACCATTTCATGAAAATAACTCCTTCGATAGGACACATTGCTGTTTAAAGAATTTGATAATACAACATTTATTATCATTAGTAAAAATATGCATACATTACTACGGTGGCTGAATCATGCCAAATAAAACCAATTTTCTTAGTCATAAAATCATATAAATCCACTTTTCTTAGTCGTGGAAAAATCATATAAAACTACTTTTATGTACCGTGCGAGTTTTAAAAAACATATAAACACACTTTTCTCAGTCGAATAAAAATCATAGAAAATCATTTTTTCAGGTCTATTAAATATCATATAAAACCATTTTTCCAGGTCTGTTAAATATTAATACAGTAATATAAAACCACTTCTCTCAAGTCGAGTAAAAATAATATAAAACCATAAATCATTTTGAAGGAGATTATAAAATCAAGACCGGTACCTCATTGTGATAGAGCCCAGCCCAATAACTGAATAAGCAATATAATATAACTAATATACTGTAGCACATGCAGACATGGCAGCATGGTGCCATCAGTGGTAGGCACATTTGTCTAACCAGTCTGCAAATGGAAAAGTGACAACAGAAAATCGGTTTTATGTGATTTTTGTGGTTTATATATTATATGATTTTTATTCGACTGAGAAAAGTCAGAAAGTGGTTTTATATGATTTTACTCGACCGAGAAAAGTGGTTTTATATGTTTTTTAAAACTCGCACAGAACATAAAAGTGGTTTTATATGATTTTAAGTCGACTAAGAAAAGTGGTTTTATATGATATTTAATGGCCTTGAAAAATGGTTTTATATAATTTTTAAAACTCGCACGGTACATAAAAGTATTTTATATGATTTTTCCACGTCTAAGAAAAGTGGTTTTATATGATTTTATGACTAAGAAAATTGGTTTTGTTTGGCCTGATTCAGCCACCGTAGTTTGCGATCTCAACTATACTAGTCACCGGTATTGGGTTTGGGGGTGGTTGGATACTAGGATCGGCATGCTGCATTGCAGCTGCATTTTTAAGAATGCTGTGCCGCTTGTCAACAAAATTGCACCGCCACAACTCCCTATCACCCATGACATTTGCTAGATCATCCGCATCTTTAAGGCCAGTGTCCTTTAAGATGCGTCTCAAGAAAGTCATGGGCTGTCCACCATGCTTATTCACTCCATGAGGCTGCCAAAGTACAAGATTATGCACTGGCTGGTCCTCACGGCGAAAGCAATGTCCTGCAAAGCGGAGGCGATTTTGTTCTAGTGTCAAGCTTGGGGGAACCAATGAGACACCTCCAATGTTATATAGTGTCTGGTTGGAGATGTGTGCATTGTACTTGACACAATGTACCCGGCGTAGCATTCTTGTGAATGTGCCATCCAGAGATTTGGTGTCCTCAGCAGTTAGAGCCCAGCATGGACTCCCGTAGAGGAGTACTGGAACTATTGCTGCTCTAAATAATCGGACCTTAAGTTTCCGATTAATTCTAGGTGACTTCCAAATCCTGGAAAGCCTATTCAAGGCTGCCCATGCCTTTCCCTTACGTATTCGAAGGTCCTCACCTGACTTCCGGATCCATGATCCCAGGTAACAGAAGTCGTCCACATGCTCAAGCATACCATCCTTTGAGCTTATGCTCATCCGATCAGAGACTTGCTGAGGACTTTCAAAGTTAACTGTCAGAATTTTGGTCTTTCTGGAGTTAATAAAAAGACCAACACTAGAAGCAGCATGTTCTAATGAGCTGAGGAGCCGCTGGGCTCCCTCTAATGATTCTGAGAGTACACCTAAGTCATCAGCAAAGTCTAGATCAGTTAGGTACTTGGCAGGATTTCCTCGACTTCTGGAGCCAGTAGGTGGAGTTATCATCACCCCATCATCATTATGATGATCTAAGGACATGCGTAGAACATAGTCAACCACAATAATGAACAAGAATGGTGCAAGTGTGTCTCCTTGGAGGACGCCCCATAACACTTCAAATGGTTCTGTGTCACCGTCAACAGTAGACACAAATGTTGTCGAACCATCGTATACTGATCTGATTGCTGCAATAATTTCATCAGGAATCCCATATAATGAAAGTATGCTGAACATACGTGAGCGAGAGACTGAATCAAAGGCCTTGAAGAAGTCAACAAAGATAACAGCCAGATGCCTGTCTTTCTTTTTTGATAACTCTTCAATTATCCTTCTAAGTGCCAAAATGGGCTCCATGGTCCCACGACCTTTACGGAACCCATTCTGATTTCCACGTAGCAGTCTCTCAATGGGATCCCTGATGCGATTTAATAGAATTCTATTGTATAGTTTTGCAGCAATCGAGATCAATGAGATTCCCCGAAACGAACCATAGAGTGTTAGGTTGCCCTTCTTGGGAACTGGCACCAACTTATTTGTTTTCATTTCTTGTGGGACTCTTGTTGTACGGTACATGTCTACTATGATGGGATAGATACCCAGGGTGGTTGGATAATGCAGGAGAAAAAAGAAAAAAGAACGAGTTGGTTTGAATCATCAATTTATTATGACTGATATAGTTCTATTAACACTCTATCAAACTGTTTCACGCTGATTCAAAATATATGGGACACCCCAAACGCGAAAATAAATAGAATATACACAATAAATGTAATAATAAAAAAAATAATAATAATAAAAATAACTTTCCTACCTACATGTTATCCTACCAATAGATAGGCGTTAATTGGACACACACTGTCCCTCCATTGGTTGGTTTTCCCTTCGCCACTCACACATTCCTACCTACTTGTTAACCTACCAATAGATACGCGTTAATTGGACACACACTGTCCCTCCATTGGTTGGTTTTCCCTTCGCCACTCACATATCCCTACCTACTTGTTAACCTACCAATAGATACGCGTTAATTGGACACACACACTGTCCCTCCATTGGTTGGTTTTCCCTTCGCCACTCCCTATTTCCTATGGCCCTATGCTAACTTCCACAGTTGGACCGCAGTCACCATCGGGTCGGTAGACTACTAAATATTTACGCGGCTCAAGTGGAGGAGTGGCCTTTGACCGGAAGACGGCTCCGAACTGAGTATTGGGGTACTAAACTTTAGGCCTACTTTGAACTTACCACTACAGTAACTCTTGTCGTTTTTCTGTAAAATTATTTACGTGTCAAAGGTTGGAAGGCCCACTTTGAGAAGCTTCTAAACAATTACAGTGTATTGCCTGGTAACTTTAAGATACATCGTGTAATTAAGTCTGTGCTCACAGATATCCCCATTGGTGACATCTCCTTTCCTGAATTCAAGACTGCAGCTAGGAGGATCTAGACCAATCGTGCCAGTTGAGTAGATGGCGTGCCCCCTGAGGTCTTTCAATTCCTGAGCGTTTGAAGCTCATTCACCCAATTATTGTGGACATGTTGGCCAAAGGCTCGTGGCAAATATTTTGGTTCCCAAAGAAGGGGAATCTAATCTAACAACCCGTGGATCTTTTCGTGGAATCTTTAAGGCCTTAGACTCAGCCTCCCGACACCCTTGGGAGTTAGTGTGTACGCCCTACCCTACTGTATAGGTAACAACCAAGACAGATGAGCTTTCGGCTTGCACCGGAGGTATTTCTTGTTTCGCACGTTCACCGATCACTTCAGTTTTACTTTTAATTTACCCTTAAGGTAGATACTTGTAGGCCTACTGTTGTTAACATGTTAGTTAATTATTTAAAAATGTATTCTACAGGAAAAGTTTACCTAATTCCAGAACGTATTTTTAAATTAATTTTTTTACATTGTAAAATTTTGTGGAACACAAATTATTTGTTCAAGAACCTTTTTATATAATAAAACAAAAAAATAATAGCTACAGTATTATAACAGTAATAATAACTACAGCATTATTACGGTATTACTACACCTTGGGTCACACCTACGAAATTTTTTTTTAATACATAAATAGGTTATTTAAGAATACTAATATTGTTCTACAATGTATATTAATAAATAGATAATTGTTCTAGAATGTATATTAACAGTTAGTTAATTGGATACTCTTGCTTTACTAATTCAATAAGGTCGTTAAACGGTGAACGCTTGTGAAGCATCCTCCACCGATACTCATCCAGGTGACTTTGAAGTAAATTCAATCTAGTGCCTTTCCGTTGCTTCATTATCATAAGTTTGGCATGTCCCCATAATCCTTCTATAAGTTGCGTGTTCGCTCCGGTGATCTGGTCTACGAATCTACCACGCCCCTTCTTACTGTGGTTTACGTGTTTGTGGAAGTATTTACCGCTGCCGTCACAGGCTTTCCCATGGAAAACGTTTGCTAGTTATCCCAACAGTTTTGCCGCAGTATGCAGCCCATTCGTCGCTAAATATCGTTGTACCACCTTTGACATTGCTCTCTAGAATCGGACGCAAGGTTCTCATGTCCCTTCTTTTAACTATGAACATTCTAACGTCTACTTCTCGATCCGGTCGCTTCCAAGCTATGCCAAAAATCCAGGGTCCAACAACCAGAGTACCATAATTGTTAGATCTAGTTCCTACAACCTTATGTTTTATCTTTCGATTACGCTTTTTGAAAGGTACATCTCCTAGAAGTCTTCGCCCACGTTTATATTTTCTTCTTCCACGAAACAATGATTCGTCGATTTGTACTGTTTCCCCAACTCCCCCCATTAGCTCAGCGTTATCTTTGTCTTTTGCGAACAGCTCTCTAATGTAATTTTGCCAATCCACTATCTTAGTCATAGACTTTCCTACCAGTCCATCAAGCAATCGTAGTGTGACTCTAGCGGACATGTTGATTATAAAAAAGAACATGATCCAGAAAATTTGCTCCACAAGCAAATTAGAACTCGAACTGAACCACGTACCTTCACGAGCTGATCTTTGATGTTTGTGAGGTCCCCTACAGCGCCAGGTCAACCTAAGAAATCCATATCTCATTCTCCTCCAAATGTATGCACTATAAGTACATCCTTCTGACTTACATGTTGATTCAGCGTTTGCAGAAGGTAACAATCCGGATGACTGTGCATAGTTAATTGCATTCTCTTCAGAGCATAATTTTGCACCAATTTCCTTTATATTTAAATCATTCGACAATCTTAAATGTGAATGACGTGAAACATCACTCATAGCGACAAAGTACTGTTATTCGACAGTTATGCACTTTGTGCAAGTGGTTATAATAAATATAAAACATTCTAGAATTCAATTACTATTGTTACAGTAAGCTCTTTTGTTTTCAGCAATTAATATACATGGTTATATTCCAGAACCTCTTATTGAGTCGTTCATTATTCCATTGGTTAAGGACAAAAATGCCGACATAACGGATGTTGATAACTATCGTGGTATAGCAACAGCGACTGTATGCAGTAAGATATTGGAACTAATTTATCTTGATCGATATGCTTCGTTTCTTTATACATCAAACTCTCAGTTCGGATTCAAGTCAGACCTAGGCACGGAACTATGTGTCTACGCTTTGAAAGAAACTATTCAGCATTATATTATAAATGACAGTCCTGTTTTTGTAGTATTCCTTGACTCGTCGAAGGCCTTCGACTTGGTGAACCATTACAAATTATAAATACAAATACTGTATCCAACGGTACGAAACAGGGCGGGATCTTGTCACCGAGATTCTACAACCTTTATGTAGATGATCTCAGTGTCGAGTTCACCGAATCAGGCGTCAGCTGTGTTGTCAGTGGCCAGCGGGCTAACCACTTTATATATGCTGATGACCTAGCCTTGGCTTCTAATTCTATACATGGGCTCAACACTCTTATACAGATATATGAAAAATATGCAGATTCCCATTCCATTAAAGTGAGTGTCAAAAAATCTAAGCTATCATGATATTTACACCTAAAACAAATAAAAATTTACTTGCAAACAATATTACTGTTAATTGTTCGAAATTGGAGACTGTTTCTAAATACAAATACTTGGGTCACATAATACATAACTCAACAGATGATAGTTTGTATAAACGTGGGAATCTGCTTATTTCTAAATTTAAATTTTGTTCTAGAACTATCAAGCGTAAATTGTTCCAATGCTTTTGTACGCAATTTTATTGCAATGCATTGTGGTCCAGGCGAAATCTCAGTCTCAGCATATATAATAAACTGCGCGTTGGCTATAACAATATTGCTAGGCGTCTATTCGGGTACAAGCTACGACTGTAGCGTTTCACTAATGTTCGGGGAACTCAACTTACCCAAATTTTGTCACATTAGATTCAATGCAATAAATTCGTTGTTCCGCCGTGTCGACAATAGTGAAAATAGTATTGTACGGGCGGTTGCATTGGCCACTATTCATACAAGCAGGTTGCGTGAATCCATGTTTTATGTATGAAATCCACGAAGCTAAGGAAAATCAACTACTTTCGCTAAGAAAGATTTTCCTTAGCTGAGATGGTCTATTCATAGTGGGCTATTTTACTTGTATGGAGCAGATTTAGTGTTTTTTGGTCGGGGAAAAAACTAGCCTTTAAAAGTACCCTGAAATTTTGCATGTATGTACTACTCATCGAGGCGCGTCGTGTGGGATGGGTCTCATATTCAGGAAAAATCTGGTTTCCATGGCAACGGACTTAGAAAAAAGTCTATGTATTTCAAGTCAATATTTATAACTCTATTTGTAGGAAAACTATAATACATATAAACTTGGGATTTCTCAACTCAACTATAAGGTCCATAGCAGAGCCGATTGAGGTTAAATAGAAATTCCAGTTACCTTGGCAACCGGGCTAAACAGATGTTAAAATTTATAAAATGTTAATTTGAAGCCTAAGGTTAATGTGTTATGTCTTGGGACCAACCCCTACCCCCACTATATGACTTATTCTGCGTCCGAATTTCATTGTTTAATTTTGCAGTTACCATGACAACCGCTGAAAACAGATGTTTTTATACAAAAATAACTAATTTGGACATAGACTTCGCGATAAAATTTTACGAAATTGGATATGTGTTATCTGGACCACTAGTTGAAACTTTTAGTAAAACCTAAAACATTCCATAAATATCTTGTTACCATGGTAACTGGAGTTTATTAAAGTCGATATCATTCAAGTCTAAATTCAATACTCTATTTGCAGCAAAATCCACGAAGCTAAGGAAAATCAACTACTTTCGCTAAGAAAGATTTTCCTTAGCTGAGATGGTCTATTCATAGTGGGCTATTTTACTTGTATGGAGCAGATTTAGTGTTTTTTGGTCGGGGAAAAAACTAGCCTTTAAAAGTACCCTGAAATTTTGCATGTATATACAACTCATCAAGGCGCGTCGTGTGGGATGGGTCTCATCTCCAGGAAAAATCTGGTTTCCATGGCAACGGACTTAGAAAAAAGTCTATGTATTTCAAGTCAATATTTGTAACTCTATTTGTAGGAAAACTATAATACATATAAACTTGGGGTTTCTCTACTAGGATCGGCATGCTGCATTGCAGCTGCATTTTTAAGAATGCTGTGCCGGCTTGTCAACAAAATTGCACCGCCACAACTCCCTATCACCCATGACATTTGCTAGATCATCCGCATCTTTAAGGCCAGTGTCCTTTAAGATGCGTCTCAAGAAAGTCATGGGCTGTCCTCCATGCTTATTCACTCCATGAGGCTGCCAAAGTACAAGATTATGCACTGGCTGGTCCTCACGTCGAAAGCAATGTCCTGCAAAGCGGAGGCGATTTTGTTCTAGTGTCAAGCTTGGGGGAACCAATGAGACACCTCCAATGTTATATAGTGTCTGGTTGGAGATGTGTGCATTGTACTTGACACAATGTACCCGGCGTAGCATTCTTGTGAATGTGCCATCCAGAGATTTGGTGTCCTCAGCAGTTAGAGCCCAGCATGGACTCCCGTAGAGGAGTACTGGAACTACTGCTGCTCTAAATAATCGGACCTTAAGTTTCCGATTAATTCTAGGTGACTTCCAAATCCTGGAAAGCCTATTCAAGGCTGCCCATGCCTTTCCCTTACGTATTCGAAGGTCCTCACCTGACTTCCGGATCCATGATCCCAGGTAACAGAAGTCGTCCACATGCTCAAGCATACCATCCTTTGAGCTTATGCTCATCCGATCAGAGACTTGCTGAGGACTTTCAAAGTTAACTGTCAGAATTTTGGTCTTTCTGGAGTTAATAAAAAGACCAACACTAGAAGCAGCATGTTCTAATGAGCTGAGGAGCCGCTGGGCTCCCTCTAATGATTCTGAGAGTACTCCTAAGTCATCAGCGAGATTATAGATAAGATCAATGAGATTCCCCGAAAAGAACCATAGAGTGTTAGGTTGCCCTTCTTGGGAACTGGCACCAACTTATTTGTTTTCATTTCTTGTGGGACTCTTGTTGTACGGTACATGTCTACTATGATGGGATAGATGAGCTTTAAACACTCAGGTATTTTAAAGACCTCAGGGGGAACACCATCTACACCACTGGCACGATTGGTCTTAATGCTCTTTGCAGCAGCCTTCACTTCTGCAAAGGAGATATCGCCAATGGGAATATCTGGGAGTACAGACTCAGACACTTTTACTTCTATAAAGTTATCAGGCAATACCCTGTCATTATTGAGGAGCTTTTCAAAGTGGGCTTTCCAACCATTGAGGCGATCGGCTGGTGATTCAGCCTTAACCTTGGTGGTTGGTTGGCTTTTCCGCCCAGTAAGCAGATTGATTGATTTCCATGCCTGGGATGATTGCCTGCTGTCGTCAGCATCATTGATGGCATCAACCTGTTGGTTTATTAGCTCCTGTAGATTAGCAGAGTACTGCCTGTTCAGGGACCTAGATGCAGCTTTAACTGCATTCTTGGCCGCTGTAGTCTGTTTGAGTCGGGACTCTTTCTGCGCCTTATGAAGGTCATTTCGGCACTTCTGAATTTTGTTGTCAGTCCAGGGGGCCCTTTTCCTGTTTCGAGGGTATACAGGAACTGTTTCTGCAGCTGCTAACTTAACTGCTTCTGTAAAGGCAGTATAGCCCTCACAGTGATCTGCCGCCTCAGAGGCAAGAGCCTCATACCTGTTGCTCAGCTGTAGTGTGAAGCTGGATCTCACACTTGGCTGTTGCAACAGAGAGGACCAGTCATGCCGTGGCAAGGCAGATTTCGTTGTTCTGCTAGCACGCAGACTAAGTCTTACCTTGGCCACAATAAGGCGGTGATCACTGGAGAAGGGTCGAAGTGTAAATGCATTACAGTCTTGTATAGAGCTCCTGTATTTCCTACGAAACAGAATATGGTCTATCTGGGACTTGTGACCACTGGGTCCACTATGAGTCCATAGCTTTCCAGTTCGCTTCTTGAACTGGGTTCCAGCCGAAAACAATCCATTTCCAGAGATAAAATCCTGAAGATGGACAGAATTTCGGTTAACACTATTGCTATAGACCCAGGGCGATGTAGGTGATTGATGCAGACTTGCATTAAAGTCTCCCAGGAATGTTAAGAATGCATGCTGATCCACTCCATCAGTTGCTGCTTGTAGATTGTGGTAGAAATTTTCCACCTCCTCTACAGGGGCAACACTAGTTGGAGAGTAGCACACAATCAGAACCACCTTAGGAAACTTCTTAGCCAGTCTTCCAGAACATGAGAAGTGGCAACGGATGATGCGGTTAGAGATTTGGTCTATTTTGTCCAATGCTGCATGTGCAGTTGGATTCATCAATAGACCAATTCCACCATTGCCACTATCATCTGCTGACGCGAGGGCGAGTCGCCAACCGCCCCCCATGTCCTTAATCAGAACCTCATCAGTCTGTCCAGTCTGCATTCGGTGCTCTTGAACACCCACTGCGCTAAGAGAAAGCTTATCTGCCAAGGCAGTCAGCTCACCTTGTCGCATTGGGGACCCGAGTGTTAGGGTGTTTACTGAGGCTAGTCTAGTGACTTGCCTCAGATTCACCAATGGCTTTGTTGGTCGGGGTGGAACATGAGAGTAGCCTCCAACTCCAGAATCCCTCTCCCCATCACAATCTGGCCTCCCTGGTGACCCAGGGTTTGGGCCAGAAAGGTCATCAGGAAAGGGACTCAAAGAATTGTTGGCTGCTCTCTCTCCAGTAGGGGGTGAGACAGGCAGCCGGTCAGGAGTTAACTGACGCCTGTGAGGCCGATTGTGTCCGGTAATTCCACTGGCCTCTAGTGGCCGGACCTCCGCATTGCTAATGTAATCCATAGTGGGGGTTGGGGGGTGCTTTTTTGCCGAGTCAGCTCTCGGGGCAAATACCGGGTTTTCTCAACACAACTATAAGGTCCATAGCAGAGCCGATTGAGGTTAAATATAAAATCCAGTTACCTTGGCAACCGGGCTAAACAGATGTTAAAATTTTTAAAATGTTAATTTGAAGCCTAAGGTTAAGGTGTGATGACTTGGGACCAATCCCTACCCCCACTATATAACTTATTCTGCGTCCGAATTTGATTGTTCTATTTTGCAGTTACCTTGACAACCGCTGAAAACAGATGTTTTTATACGAAAATTATTCATTTGTACATAGACTTCACGATAAAATTTTACGAAACTAGGTATGTGTTATCTGGACCACTAGTTGGAACTTTTAGTGAAACTCAAAACATTCCAGAAATATCTAGTTACCATGGAAACTGTAGTTTTTTTAAAGTTATATATCATTCAAGTCTATAATCATAACTCTATTTGGAGAAAAACTGTAATATATATAAACTTGGGGTTTTGCAACTCATCTATAAGGTCCATATACAAGCCGTTCGAAGTTAATTAGAAAATCCATTTACCATAGCAACAAGAGTAAACAGATGTTAAAATTAATAAAATGATAATTTGAAGCACAATTTAATAGTATTATGACTTGGGACCAACACCTACCCCCACTATATGACTTATTCTGCATCCGAATTACATTGTTCTATTTTTCAGTTTCCATGACAACCACTGCAAACAGATGCATTTTGATAGAAAATCTGTAATTTGGACATAAACTACAATATTTTCTGAAACTCGATGTGTTATCTGAAAAACAATCTGGACTGAATCTTTTTTCAAAGGTAAAACCAACAGTTCCAGAGAACTCTAGTTTCCATGGGAATAGAAGTTATTTATTGGCAAATGCTACTAAACTAGGCTAAGCAACGAACCAAATTGTGGCCGTTTGTTTAATTTTCCTTAGCTTCGTGGTTGCATTTCCTTTAGGAAATGCCTTTCTAGTAATGTCCACGAAGCTAAGGAAAATCAACTACTTTCGCTAAGAAAGATTTTCCTTAGCTGAGATGGTGTATTCATAGTGGGCTATTTTACTTGTATGAGGCAGATTTGGTTTTTTTTGACCGGTGAAAAAACTAGCCTTTAAAAGTACCCTGAAATTTTGCATGTATATACTACTCGTCGAGGCGCATCTTTTGGGCCGGGTCTCATATCCAGGAAAAATCTGGTTTCCATGACAACGGACTTCAAAAAAAGTCTATGTATTTCAAGTCAATATTTATAACTCTATTTGTAGGAAAACTATAATAGATATAAACTTGGAGTTTCTCAACTCAACCATAAGGTCCATAGCAGAGCCGATTGAGGTTAAATAGAAAATCCAGTTACCTTGGCAACCGGGCTAAACAGGTGTTAAAATTTATAAAATGTTAATTTTAGGCCTAAGGGCAAGGTGTTATGACTTGGGACCAACCCCTACCCCCACTATATAACTTATTCTGCATCCGAATTACATTGTTCTATTTTTCAGTTACCATGACAACCGCTGAAAACAGATGTTTTTATACAAAAATTATTCATTTGGACATAGACTTTGCGATAAAATTTTACAAAACTGGGTATGTGTTATCTGGACCACTAGTTGGAACTTTTAGTGAAACTTAAATTATTCCAGAAATTTAGTTACCATGGTAACTGTAGTTTATTAAACGCTATATCATTCAAGTCTATATTGATAACTCTATTTGTAGCAAAACTGTAATATATATAAACTTGGGGTTTTGCTACTCATCTATAAGATCCATATCCAAGCCGATTGAGGTTAATTAGAAAATACAGTTACCATAGCAACAAGTCTAAACAGATGTTAAAATTTATAAAATGATAATTTGAAGCACAAGTTAATAGTATTATGACTTGGGACTAACCCCTACGCCCACTATATGACTTATTCTGCATCCGAATTACATTGTTCTATTTTTCAGTTTCCATGACAACCACTGCAAACAAATGCATTTTGATAGAAAATCGGTAATTTGGACATAAACTACAATATTTTCTGAAACTTGGTATGTGTTATCTGAACCACAATCTGGACTGAATCTTTTTTCAAAGGTAAAACCAACAGTTCCAGAGAACTCTAGTTTCCATGGGAATATAAGTTATTTATTGGCAAATGCTACTAAACTAGGCTAAGCAACAAACCAAATTGTGGCCCTTTGTTTAATTTTCCTTAGCTTCGTGGTTGCATTTCCTTTAGGAAATGCCTTTCTAGTATTTTAGTATAAAAACATCTGTTTTCAGCGGTTGTCATGGTAACTGCAAAATAGAACAATCAAATTTGGACGCAGAATAAGTTATATAGTGGGGGTAGGGATTGGTCCCAAGTCATCACACCTTAACCTTAGGCTTCAAATTAACATTTTATAAATTGTAACATCTGTTTATCCCGGTTGCCAAGGTAACTGGATTTTCTATTTAGCCTCAATCGGATCTGCTATGGACCTTATAGTTGTGTTGCGAAACCCCAAGTTTATATCTATTATAGTTTTTCTACAAATAGAGTTATAAATATTGACTTGAAATACATAGACTTTTTTTGAAGTCCGTTGCCATGGAAACCAGATTTTTCCTGCATATGAGACCCGGCCCAAAAGATGCGCCTCGTCGAGTAGTATATACATGCAAAATTTCAGGGTACTTTTAAAGGCTAGTTTTTTCACCGGTCAAAAAAAACCAAATCTGCCTCACACAAGTAAAATAGCCCACTATGAATAGACCATCTCAGCTAAGGAAAATCTTTCTTAGCGAAAGTAGTTGATTTTCCTTAGCTTCGTGGACTAGAAAGGCATTTCCTAAAGGAAATGCAACCACTAAGCTAAGGAAAATTAAACACAGTTGACTCATCAGTTCATTGGTTTACCTAGTTAAAAGTCATATGTCTTAATTAAGCTCCCATTACCATGGCAACTGGAGTTTTGTAGAACTGCTCGGTTTTACATTAAGATCAAGTTTGTGGTTCCAGGCAGGTGACACAAATTGATTTCAAGGAAGTTTCATTGAGTAGTTGATGTCCAAAATTAAAGACGTATTTTTGTTAAAACATCAGTTTGCAGTGGTTGTCTTGGAAACTGATAATTATAACAACGTTAATTGGATGCAGAATAAGTGATATAGTGGGGGTAGGGGTTGCTCCCAAGTCGTAATATCTTAATGTTATGGTTTAAATAATCACTTTATAAATTTGAACATCTGTTTAGCCTGGTTGCCCTGGTAACTAAATTTTCTAATTGACCTCAATATGCGCAACTATTATCCTTATCATTGAGTTGAAAAACTTCAAGTTTCGATCTATTATGGTTGTTGTACAGTACAAATAGAGTTAATAATATAGACTTTAATGTAATATATTTTAATAAACTCCAGTTACCATGGTAACTAGATATTTCTAGAAGTTTTGAGTTTTTCAAAAAGTTCCAAATAGTAGTCCAGATAACACATACCCAGTTTCAGAGAATGTTATCGTTTAGTCTATGTTCAAAATGAACAATTTTTGTGTCAAATCATATGTTTTTAGCGGTTGCCATGGAAACTGAAAAATAGAACAAATTCGGATGCAGAATAAGTTATATAGAGGGGGTAGGGATTGGTCCCATGTCATAATACCTTTAACTTTTGCATAAAATTATCATGTTATAAATTTGAACACATCTGTTTAGCCTGGTTGTCATGGTAACAGGATTTTTTAATTTACTTCAATTTGCTCGACTATGGCCATTATAGTTGAGTTGGGAAACCCCAAATTTATATATATTACAGTTTTGCTACAAATAGAGTTATCAATATAGACTTGAATGATATAGAGTTTAATAAACTACAGTTACCATGGTAACTAAATTTCTGGAATAATTTAAGTTTCACTAAAAGTTCCAACTAGTGGTCCAGATAACACATACCCAGTTTTGTAAAATTTTATCGCTAAGTCTATGTCCAAATGAATAATTTTTGTATAAAAACATCTGTTTTCTGCGGTTGTCATGGTAACTGAAAAATAGAACAATGTAATTCGGATGCAGAATAAGTTATATAGTGGGGGTAAGGGTCGGTCCCAAGTCATAACACCTTGCCCTTAGGCCTCAAATTAACATTTTATAAATTTTAACGTCTGTTTATCCCAGTTGCCAAGGTAACTGGATTTTCTATTTAGCCTCAATCGGATCTGCTATGGACCTTATAGTTGTGTTGCGAATCCCCAAGTTTATATCTATTATAGTTTTCCTACAAATAGAGTTATAAATATTGACTTGAAATACATAGACTTTTTTTGAAGTCCGTTGCCTTGGAAACCAGATTTTTCCTGGATATGAGACCCATCCCACACGACGCGCCTTGATGAGTTGTATATACATGCAAAATTTCAGGGTACTTTTAAAGGCTAGTTTTTTCACCTAACAAAAAACACTAAATCTGCTCCATACAAGTAAAAGGGCCCACTATGAATACACCATCTCAGCTAAGGAAAATCTTTCTTAGCGAAAGTAGTTGATTTTCCTTAAGTAGTATGGTAAACACCTGGATTAAGACAGTGTCTGCCATAGTCTACTAGAAAGGCATTTCCTAAAGGAAATGCAACCACGAAGCTAAGGAAAATTAAACTAACGGCCACAATTTGGTTCGTTGCTTAGCCTAGTTTAGTAGCATTTGCCAATAAATAACTTCTATTCCCATGGAAACTAGAGTTCTCTGGAACTGTTGGTTTTACCTTTGAAAAAAGATTCAGTCCAGATTGTTTTTCAGATAACACATCGAGTTTCAGAAAATATTGTAGTTTATGTCCAAATTACAGATTTTCTATCAAAATGCATCTGTTTGCAGTGGTTGTCATGGAAACTGAAAAATAGAACAATGTAATTCGGATGCAGAATAAGTCATATAGTGGGGGTAGGTGTTGGTCCCAAGTCATAATACTATTAAATTGTGCTTCAAATTATCATTTTATTAATTTTAACATCTGTTTACTCTTGTTGCTATGGTAAATGGATTTTCTAATTAACTTCGAACGGCTTGTATATGGACCTTATAGATGAGTTGCAAAACCCCAAGTTTATATATATTACAGTTTTTCTCCAAATAGAGTTATGATTATAGACTTGAATGATATATAACTTAAAAAAAACTACAGTTACCATGGTAACTAGATATTTCTGGAATGTTTTGAGTTTCACTAAAAGTTCCAACTAGTGGTCCAGATAACACATTCCCAGTTTCGTAAAATTTTATCGCGAAGTCTATGTCCAAATGAATTATTTTAGTATAAAAACATCTGTTTTCAGCGGTTGTCATGGTAACTGCAAAATTAAACAATGAAATTCGGACGCAGAATAAGTCATATAGTGGGGGTAGGGGTTGGTCCCAAGACATAACACCTTAACCTTAGGCTTCAAATTTTCATGTTTTCAGCGGTTGCCATGGAAAGTGAGAAATAGAACAACGTAATTCGGATGCAGAATAAGTTATATAGAGGGGGTAGGGCTTGGTCCCATGTCATAATAGCTTTAACTTTTGCTTAAAATTATCATTTTATAAATTTTAACGTCTGTTTAGCCTGGTTGTCATGGTAACAGGATTTTTTAATTTACCTCAATCTGCTCGACTATGGCCCTTGTAGTTGAGTTGAGAAACCCCAAGTTTATATCTATTGCGGTTTTTCTACAAATAGAGTTATGAATATAGACCTGAATGATATAATCTGTAATAAACTCCAGTTACCACGGTAACTAGATATTTCTGGAATGTTTTGAGTTTCACTAAAAGTTCGAACTAGTGGTCCAGATAACACATATCCAGTTTCGTAAAATTTTATCGTGAAGTCTATGTCCAAATGAGTTATTTTCGTATAAAAACATCTGTTTTCAGCGGTTGTCATGGTAACTGCAAAATTAAACAATGAAATTCGGACGCAGAATAAGTCATATAGTGGGGGTAGGGGTTGGTGCCAAGACATAACACATAAACCTTAGGCTTCAAATTAACATTTTATAAATTTTAACATCTGTTTAGCCCGGTTGCCAAGGTAACTGGAATTTCTATTTAACCTCAATCGGCTCTGCTATGGACCTTATAGTTGAGTTGAGAAATCCCAAGTTTATATGTATTATAGTTTTCCTACAAATAGAGTTATAAATATTGACTTGAAATACATAGACTTTTTTCTAAGTCCGTTGCCATGGAAACCAGATTTTTCCTGAATATGAGACCCATCCCACACGACGCGCCTCGATGAGTAGTACATACATGCAAAATTTCAGGGTACTTTTAAAGGCTAGTTTTTTCCCCGACCAAAAAACACTAAATCTGCTCCATACAAGTAAAATAGCCCACTATGAATAGACCATCTCAGCTAAGGAAAATCTTTCTTAGCGAAAGTAGTTGATTTTCCTTAGCTTCGTGGACCATGTTAAAGAATTTGCCGAACGGCTCTTGCCCCGCCTACTTACTATAATTACCATTGTTGCCCCACCCACTTACTATGGTTACCATGGTTACCATTCTTGCCCCGCCTACTTACTATGATTACCATTGTTGCACCCCACCCACTTACTATGGTTACCATGGTTACCATTGTGCGCATGTGACATATGCGGTATAAGGCCAGTTCGCAGACGGAAGTAATTTAATTAATTCGTGTCTACCGGTTGGCGTTTGACCTTGAACCGCAATAGGTAAAACCCAATATAGTAAGTGGGTTGCAGACGTTTGTTATAAAAGTCTTTAACATGATAGACTATTACAGACGCAACAACTAAAAAAGGTGAATGAACACAGACTAACGGCGGCTACCAATATTGTCAAGCAATAAGTTGTGGGGGCGAGCCGCGAAGTGAGAATAAGGTATTTATAATATTACGAGAAAGGCATTTCCTAAAGGAAATGCAACCACGAAGCTAAGGAAAATTAAACAAACGGCCACACTTTGGTTCGTTGCTTATAGCCTAGTTTAGTAGCAATTGCCAATAATTTACGTCTATTCCCATGGAAACTAGAGTTCTCTGGAACTGTGGGTTTTACCTTTGAAAAAAGATTCAGTCCAGATTGTGGTTCAGATTATAACACATATACCGAGTTTCAGAAAATATTGTAGTTTATGTCCAAATTACCGATTTTCTATCAAAATGCATCTGTTTGCAGTGGTTGTCATGGAAACTGAAAAATATAATAATGTAATTCGGATGCAGAATAAGTCATATAGTGGGGGTAGGTCTTGGTCCCAAGTCATAATACTATTAACTTGTGCTTCAAATTATCATTTTATAAATAGTAACATCTGTTTAGTCTTGTTGCTATGGTAACTGTACTTTCTAATTAACCTCAAACGGCTTGGATGGATATGGAAATTATAGATGAGTTACAAAACCCCAAGTTTATATATATTACAGTTTTGCTAGAAATAGAGTTATCAATATAGACTTGAATGATATAGAGTTTAATAAACTACAGTTACCATGGTAACTAAATTTCTGGAATGATTTAAGTTTCACTAAAAGTTCCAACTAGTGGTGCAGATAACACATAACCAGTTTTGTAAAATTTTATCGCGAAGTCTATGTCCAAATGAATAATTTTTGTATAAAAACATCTGTTTTCGGCTGTTGTCATGGTAACTGAAAAATAGAACAATGTAATTCGGATGCAGAATAAGTTATATAGTGGGGGTAGGGGTTGGTCTCAAGTCATAACACCTTGCCCTTAGGCCTCAAATTATCATTTTATAAATTTTAACATCTGTTTATCCCGGTTGCCAACGTAACTGGATTTTCTATTTAGCCTCAATCGGATCTGCTATGGACCTTATAGTTGTGTTGCAAAACCCCAAGTTTAAATCTATTATAGTTTTCCTACAAATAGAGTTATAAATATTGACTTGAAATACATAGACTTTTTTTGAAGTCCGTTGCCATGGAAACCAGATTTTTCCTGGATATGAAACCCGGCCCAAAAGATGCGCCTCGCCGAGTAGTATATACATGCAAAATTTCAGGGTACTTTTAAAGGCTAGTTTTTTCGCCTATCAAAAAACCCCAAATCTGCCTCACACAAGTAAAATAGCCCACTATGAATAGACCATCTCAGCTAAGGAAAATCTTTCTTAGCGAAAGTAGTTGATTTTCCTTAGCTTCGTGGATTTTACGAGAAAGGCATTTCCTAAAGGAAATGCAACCACGAAGCTAAGGAAAATTAAACAAACGGCCACACTTTGGTTCGTTGCTTAGCCTCGTTAAGTAGCAATTGTCAATAATTAACTTCTATTCCCATGGAAACTAGAGTTCTCTGGAACTGTTGCTTTAACCTTTGAAAAAAAATTCAGTACAGATTGTGGTTCAGATAACACATATACTGAGTTTCAGAAAATATTGTAGTTTATGTCCAAATTACCGATTTTCTATCAAAATGCATCTGTTTGCAGTGGTTGTCATGGAAACTGGAAAATAGAACAATGTAATTCGGATGCAGAATAAGTCATATAGTGGGGGTAGGGGTTAGTCCCAAGTCATAATACTATTAACTTGTGCTTCAAATTATCATTTTATAAATTTTAACATCTGTTTAGACTTGTTGCTATGGTAACTGTATTTTCTAATTAACCTCAAACGGCTTGGATATGGATCTTATAGATGAGTTGCAAAACCCCAAGTTTATATATATTACAGTTTTGCTACAAATAGAGTTATCAATATAGATTTGAATGATATAGAGTTTAATAAACTACACAGTTACCATGGTAACTAAATTTCTGGAATAATTTAAGTTTCACTAAAAGTTCCAACTAGTGGTCCAGATAACACATACCCAGTTTTGTAAAATTTTATCGTGAAGTCTAGGTCCAAATGAATAAGTTTTGAATAAAAACATCTGTTTTCAGCGGTTGTCATGGTAACTGAAAAATAGAACAATGTAATTCAGATGCAGAATACGTTATATAGTGGGGGTAGGGGTTGGTCCCAAGTCATAACACCTTGCCCTTAGGCCTCAAATTAACATTTTATAAATTTTAACATCTGTTTATCCCGGTTGCCAAGGTAACTGGATTTTCTATTTAGCCTCAATCGGATCTGCTATGGACCTTATAGTTGTGTTGCGAAACCCCAAGTTTATAACTATTATAGTTTTCCTACAAATAGAGTTATAAATATTGACTTGAAATACATAGACTTTTTTTGAAGTCCGTTGCCATGGAAACCAGATTTTTCCTGGATATGAGACCCGGCCCAAAAGATGCGCCTCGTCGAGTAGTATATACATGCAAAATTTCAGGGTACTTTTAAAGGTTAGTTTTTTCACCTATCAAAAAACCCCAAATCTGCCTCACACAAGTAAAATAGCCCACTATGAATAGACCATCTCAGCTAAGGAAAATCTTTCTTAGCGAAAGTAGTTGATTTTCCTTAGCTTCGTGGACACATATCGAGTTTTAGAAAATATTGTAGTTTATGTCCAAATTACAGATTTTCTATCAAAATGCATCTGTTTGCAGTGGTTGTCATGGAAACTGAAAAATAGAACAATGTAATTCGGATGCAGAATAAGTCATATAGTGGGGGTAGGGGTTAGTCCCAAGTCATAATACTATTAACTTGTGCTTCAAATTATCATTTTATTAATTTTAACATCTGTTTAGTCTTGTTGCTATGGTAACTGGATTTTCTAATTAACTTCGAACGGCTTGTATATGGACCTTATAGAAGAGTTGCAAAACCCCAAGTTTATATATATTACAGTTTTGCTACAAATAGAGTTATCAATATAGATTTGAATGATATAGAGTTTAATAAACTACAGTTACCATGGTAACTAAATTTCTGGAATAATTTAAGTTTCACTAAAAGTTCCAACTAGAGGTCCAGATAACACATACCCAGTTTTGTAAAATTTTATCGTGAAGTCTATGTCCAAATGAATAAGTTTTGAATAAAAACATCTGTTTGCAGTGGTTG
Organism: Nemertoderma westbladi; assembly: GCA_032718475.1. Classification (NCBI taxonomy): domain Eukaryota; kingdom Metazoa; phylum Xenacoelomorpha; order Nemertodermatida; family Nemertodermatidae; genus Nemertoderma; species Nemertoderma westbladi. The sequence continues at coordinate 46,227 of JAUCBJ010008206.1, forward strand.
TCATGGTAACTGAAAAATAGAACAATGTAATTCGGATGCAGAATAAGTTATATAGTGGGGGTAGGGGTTGGTCCCAAGTCATAACACCTTGCCTTTAGGCCTCAAATTTACATTTTATAAATTTTAACATCTATTTAGCCCGGTTGCCAAGGTAACTGGATTTTCTATTTAACCTCAATCGGCTCTGCTATGGACCTTATAGTTGTGTTGCGAAACCCCAAGTTTATATATATTATAGTTTTCCTACAAATAGAGTTATAAATATTGACTTGAAATACATAGACTTTTTTTGAAGTCCGTTGCCATGGAAACCAGATTTTTCCTGGATATGAGACCCATCCCACACGACGCGCCTTGATGAGTTGTATATACATGCAAAATTTCAGGGTACTTTTAAAGGCTAGTTTTTTCACCTATCAAAAAACACTAAATCTGCTCCATACAAGTAAAATAGCCCACTATGAATAGACCATCTCAGCTAAGGAAAATCTTTCTTAGCGAAAGTAGTTGATTTTCCTTAGCTTCGTGGACATTATTTTGCTACAAATAGAGTATTGAATTTAGACTTGAATGATATAGACTTTAATAAACTCCAGTTACCATGGTAACAAGATATTTCTGGAATGTTTTAAGTTTCACTAAAAGTTCCAACTAATGGTCCAGATAACACATTCCCAGTTTCGTAAAATTTTATCGCGAAGTCTATGTCCAAATGAGTTATTTTTGTATAAAAACATCTGTTTTCAGCGGTTGTCATGGTAACTGCAAAATAGAACAATCAAATTCGGACGCAGAATAAGTTATATAGTGGGGGTAGGGGTTGGTCCCAAGTCATAACACCTTAACCTTAGGCTTCAAATTAACATTTTATAAATTTTAACATCTGTTTAGCCCGGTTGCCAAGGTAACTGGATTTTCTATTTAACTTAAGTCGGCTCTGCTATGGACCGTATAGTTGAGTTGAGAAACCCCAAGTTTATATCTATTATAGTTTTCCTACAAATAGAGTTATAAATATTGACTTGAAATACATAGACTTTTTTCTAAGTCCGTTGCCATGGAAACCAGATTTTTCCTGGATATGAGACCCATCCCATACGATGCGCCTCGACGAGTAGTACATACATGCAAAATTTCAGGGTACATTTAAAGGCTAGTTTTTTCCGGAATCAAAAAAAACCAAATCTGCCCCATACAAGTAAAATAGCCCACTATGAATAGACCATCTCAGCTAAGGAAAATCTTTCTTAGCGAAAGTAGTTGATTTTCCTTAGCTTCGTGGATTCCCATGGAAACTAGAGTTCTCTGGAACTGTTGGTTTTACCTTTGAAAAAAGATTCAGTAAAGATTGTGGTTCAGATAGCACTTTCCGAGTTTCAGAAAATATTGTAGTTTATGTCCAAATTACCGATTTTCTATTAAAATGCAACTGTTTGCAGTGGTTGTCATGGAAACTGAAAAATAGAACAATGTAATTCGGATGCAGAATAAGTCATATAATGGGGGTAGGTCTTGGTCCCAAGTCATAATACTATTAACTTGTGCTTCAAATTATCATTTTATAAATTTTAACATCTGTTTAGTCTTGTTGCTATGGTGACTGGATTGTGTAATTAATCTCGAATGGATTGTATTATGTATATGGACCTTATAGATGAGATGCAAAATACCAAATTTATATATATTACATTATTTTGCTACAAATAGAGTATTGAATTTAGACTTGAATGATATAGACTTTAATAAACTCCAGTCACCATGGTAACTAGTTATTTCTGGAATGTTTTCAGTTTCACCAAAAGTCCCAACTAGTGGTCCAGATAACACATACCCAGTTTCATAAAATTTTATCATGAAGTCTATGTCCAAATGAGTAATTTTTGCATAAAAACATCTGTTTTCAGCGGTTGTCATGGTAACTGCAAAATAAAACAATGAAATTCGGACGCAGAATAATTTATATAGTGGGGGTAGGGGTTGGTCCCAAGTCATAACACCTTAACCTTAGGCTTCAAATTAACATTTTATAAATTTTAACATCTGTTTAGCCCGGTTGCCAAGGCAACTGGATTTTCTATTGAACCTCAATTGGCTCTGCTATGGACCTTATAGTTGAGTTGAGAAACCCCAAGTTTATATCTATTATAGTTTTCCTACAAACAGAGTTAGAAATATTGACTTGAAATACATAGACTTTTTTTGAAGTCCGTTGCCATGGAAACCAGATTTTTCCTGGATATGAGACCCAGTCCAAAAGATGCGCCTCGACGAGTAGTATATACATGCAAATTTTCAGGGTACTTTTAAAGGCTAGATTTGCCGGGGGTCAAAAAAAACCAAATCTGCCTCACACAAGTAAAATAGCCCACTATGAATAGACCATCTCAGCTAAGGAAAATCTTTCTTAGCGAAAGTAGTTGATTTTCCTTAGCTTCGTGGATTCCCATGGAAACTAGAGTTCTCTGGAACTGTTGGTTTTACCTTTGAAAAAAGATTCAGTAAAGATTGTGGTTCAGATAGCACTTTCCGAGTTTCAGAAAATATTGTAGTTTATGTCCAAATTACCGATTTTCTATTACTAGAAAGGCATTTCCTAAAGGAAATGCAACCACGAAGCTAAGGAAAATTAAACAAACGGCCACAATTTGGTTCGTTGCTTAGCCTAGTTTAGTAGCATTTGCCAATAAATAACTTCTATTCCCATGGAAACTAGAGTTCTCTGGAACTGTTGGTTTTACCTTTGAAAAAAGATTCAGTCCAGATTGTTTTTCAGATAATACATCGAGTTTCAGAAAATATTGTAGTTTATGTCCAAATTACAGATTTTCTATCAAAATGCATCTGTTTGCAGTGGTTGTCATGGAAACTGAAAAATAGAACAATGTAATTCGGATGCAGAATAAGTCATATAGTGGGGGTAGGTGTTGGTCCCAAGTCATAATACTATTAAATTGTGCTTCAAATTATCATTTTATTAATTTTAACATCTGTTTACTCTTGTTGCTATGGTAAATGGATTTTCTAATTAACTTCGAACGGCTTGTATATGGACCTTATAGATGAGTTACAAAACCCCAAGTTTATATATATTACAGTTTTGCTAGAAATAGAGTTATCAATATAGACTTGAATGATATAGAGTTTAATAAACTACAGTTACCATGGTAACTAAATTTCTGGAATGATTTAAGTTTCACTAAAAGTTCCAACTAGTGGTGCAGATAACACATACCCAGTTTTGTAAAATTTTATCGCGAAGTCTATGTCCAAATGAATAATTTTTGTATAAAAACATCTGTTTTCGGCTGTTGTCATGGTAACTGAAAAATAGAACAATGTAATTCGGATGCAGAATAAGTTATATAGTGGGGGTAGGGGTTGGTCTCAAGTCATAACACCTTGCCCTTAGGCCTCAAATTATCATTTTATAAATTTTAACATCTGTTTATCCCGGTTGCCAAGGTAACTGGATTTTCTATTTAGCTTCAATCGGATCTGCTATGGACCTTATAGTTGTGTTGCGAATTCCCAAGTTTATATCTATTATAGTTTTCCTACAAATAGAGTTATAAATATTGACTTGAAATACATAGACTTTTTTTGAAGTCCGTTGCCATGGAAACCAGATTTTTCCTGGATATGAGACCCGGCCCAAAAGATGCGCCTCGCCGAGTAGTATATACATGCAAAATTTCAGGGTACTTTTAAAGGCTAGTTTTTTCGCCTATCAAAAAACCCCAAATCTGCCTCACACAAGTAAAATAGCCCACTATGAATAGACCATCTCAGCTAAGGAAAATCTTTCTTAGCGAAAGTAGTTGATTTTCCTTAGCTTCGTGGAATTTGATTATTCTACCTATGGGGCGAGCCATGAAGTGAGTGATAGCATCGAAGTAAGGATAAATAGCCCACTATGAATAGACCATCTCAGCTAAGGAAAATCTTTCTTAGCGAAAGTAGTTGATTTTCCTTAGCTTCGTGGATTGTATTTATACTTATCACTACGCAACAAGTTGTGGGGTGAGCCACGAAGTGAGTATAAGGTTATAGTATTTATAATATTATTTTAATTTGATTATTCTACCTATGGGGCGAGCCATGAAGTGAGTGATAGCATCGAAGTAAGGTTATTGTATTCAACTAACGACAGCCACCAATATTACAATTCTATAGTTATTGCCAAGCAACTAGTTGTGGGGCGAGCCGTGAAGTGATTATTGTTATTATAATAATTTTCGAAATTATTACTTACATTAATTTTCGGTAGGTGGTGGTGGTATATAGGCGCTATCGGTGAGTTGTCTTATCGCCGTCCGACGCCAACATAAGTTTTAATTGCCAATAATTCTGTTATACAGTGATTTGATGAAAAAATAGGTCGAGCCATGAATCGAACAAAGCCTTAGAATATGGGTACCCGCGCGGCGCGGAGTGAGCAAAGCCTTTAGCGTGTGGGTACTATTGTTGAATTTTGGCAATTATTTATTGTTATTATATTAATTGTTGAAATTAAATTATTACTTACATTAATGTTGGGTGGGAGGTGGCGTCCTTGTTTCCCCCGCCATTCTTGGGGGGCAGGCACAAGTTGGGCGGACTACCCCACCAACAATTCTACCTGGTTCTGCAGGGATTAACCCTTCTTGCGGTGGATCCGGGGGGAACCACGGCGATAAGCCACGACCACGCCCTCGGGGCTGCTTATTTGGAAATACCACGGCAATAGGCCTAAGAGGCCTACCAATCGCCGGATAAAAATTGATAGGCCTATACAACGCTGCCATCAGCGTATTAGGCCTTCTAAGGGGTTCAATGGTACCCCCGCGACTCCCCACACCGTAAGTTTGGGGCACCCTACCGGAAACAGGTATTTGTTGGATGGCGGCTGGATGGACGGGGTTGTTGTCGGTGGCAACCTCCGAGACTGATTTATTATCACTGCCTGTAGCCATTATATGTTTTAGTTTATAATAATTTAATAATGTAACTTTATAATAATTTAATAATGTAGTTAATAATAAAGTGAATTCGGTATCGCTATTCCCGATGTTAATATAGTAAATAAACTATAACAGAACTAGCTAATTATATACGCTTCGTATCTATATATGGCTTATTTCTTTTGTGAAACCAGTCACATATGCGAGTAAATTGAACCCAGACCTTTGATTGTCGTTAGAGCGTTTAATTATTGTCTAATGTGCGTAGCGTGGATTGAGATTCTGGCCTTTGTGTTAACCGCATAGGTTGGGCGGCAGATGCTTGTTATGTAACGGAAAGAGTTGGGTCCCAATGTGCTCTATACCAATTATTACGGCGTGAAGACCCCAACCCGCGTCACTTGTCGTGTCCCATATATTTATTAAAAATAATGCTATTACTATATACCCAAGAAATAAATATTTATTATTAATTAATATTAGCGCTAATAATATGTTCACGCACCGCAATTGAATATACCTATAACCGAAATAAATAAATTATTTTATTAATGAAAGTGTCCACAGTAATAACAATAAATCATTGTACCGCAAATTAGAGGTGAATATATTCATTGCTCCAGGATTTTTCGGCACCTTGGTTAAATAATACAGACAAAATAGACCACACTGAGTCGATTGCGGCGCTTGAAATATTTTACGATTCCAAGTATGCCTTTGGGTATATTTATGCAACCAATATGATATTTTTGGCGGAGGAGCTTTACCAAACGAATCTAAATAATAAGCAATTCTCTTAACCACGCGTACGCAAGACCAGTGTTGCCCTGGTAGGCCTATACGTTGATTATTAATAATAAATGAATAATTTTGTTTATGCTTATTTTTTTTTTTTGCATGTATTAGGTGTAATTGGTCGATTGCGTAAACACCAATGTATTCGGGCCCCACCGGGAATTTCGCTAATTGTATAGAGTCCAACATCTTAGCGTGCACGTATCCACAGGCGGCGCGGCTTCGCTTACTTTGTACTATGCGAGATCTTTATTTATTCAGTTATTATTTCCTTGGCTTCCGAAATAGATAGAAGAGCGTCATAGCTTGCCATTAATATAACGTTAATAGTGTTATCTAGTGCATTACTAAATTTCAGAATCAAATGCCCGCTTGTATGAATACTAGGTTGAATCTCATGGCTTTGGTCGCCTCCCGCAGTAAGATCGAATACGATCAAAGGAAATTGGGTACGAAACCGTTCTGGTGTTAGCGAGCAAAATACGCCGCTCAAGCTCTTGAACACGTTCATTAAACTTTCGAATTCCAACATAAAATTGTTTTCCAGAAAGTTAGGGCGATATGGATACCCGTGTATAATACGGGAGTCGATGTTTAGTTCGGCATAATTTAAACCGAAATGGTTAAAATGTAGCGGATTACTGCTTAATTACCCGTTGAAGCTGGCGTTGGTAAGCATTCCAACCAAAATATACTTAGGTAATTTTCCTTGGATTATGTTCGATTCTGTATAACTGGACTGCCCGCCACCAATAGTGAAGGTTTTCACTTCTTGTTTTAACAAGTTATAAATAAAGTCATTTTTTTGTGACCCCAACAAATGCGCACGCATAACCTCGGCATCAATCTTGTGGCGTTTTATTTTTAAATTAATATTCATGATTTCAACTCTTGGGTTTACCAATCCTGCGGGGGGTTCAAGCGTTTCAAAAAAAAATTATTCGATACTCGGTCTATACGAAGTCGAATGTTAATTCCCGGCGGCAGTAATTTGTCCTGGCTTGCCAGGTCTAAAAAAATTGGGGCCACAACGAATTTAACATAATTCCCACGAACGTCATTCTCAGTAGCGACAGGTACCCCACCTAGATTATTATCAGTATCTTCATACCCACCAGCTCTTAAAATACTGCGTTTTTCGTTAGCATCTGTCAACAGTAATGTCTGAAACGTAGACTTATAGGCGTAGAACCCATTCGAGGTTTCAACTAGCTTTTCATTTAAATATAACGAACAATTTTCAAATAGTGACCCACCCGGGTAATTAAGATGGTGGAGGGTTGTATCGTCGTTAGCCCTATTACCATCCCATGTAATTTTATATTTAATGTGAAATTTCGAATTCTTTAAATCAGTATATAGAACATTTGACTGGGGTATAAAGAACTCTATTTGCCTGGCATTCGCGTCAAGAGTAGAAATCGGGTAGATATCCAAAAAATGTGAAGATGTATATTCTCGCTGATTTGTTTTACTCGAGAATAATGATAATTCTAATTTACTCATTTTGTTAAGTTACATAAAAATATCGCGACATTTATTATTTCGCTTTTTACGTTTCCGCCCAACGTTCATACCCACACTTGGGTGTCGCCGTTTCCCACTCCTCTTTTTTTTACTTTTCGGGTTTGTAAATTCATTGTATACCCGTTGGGCGATTTGGCGTGTCTTTGGATGAGGTTCTAACCGCTCGGCCACTTTATTTATCAAATCATCTGCTTTACTGCGTAAAATACGTTTTCCTTCTGGTATTATGTATTTCCGTGCTACTTTCGCTGCTTTGGGGAGTGCCTTAGTTAGCACCTTTCTCCCTAACTTGCGCGCTAATATACCTAGGCCAGTTGTTAATATTCCGCGCCCACGCTGACGATTTTGGGTGTATCGCCGGCCGAATTTATTATTCTTATTATTCCATATACCAGTAGATGGGCCAAACCCAGGGAGAATGCTTCCACCCTTAAAAACGGGTATATCGCTATAATTCCCGCTTCCCAGTTGGATTTGTGGGGCGCTATATAATTTAAACAAATCAGAATCTGACATTATTATTATGAGTATTTATTATAACATATAATAATAATTCTTTACTACTTACGTATATGTGTAATCAACAAATATAAGTAGCATATAATAACACAATAATTAATTATATATACATTAATTCGATGATAACCATTTCCCATAACCAACCGCGAGTTTCGCAGAACAATAATTAAAACAAGAATCACTATTATCAGAATGGTAGGCACAATTTGTTATTGCTGAATAATCGTGAAAAAGACATTTGGTGTCATAATCGGCATATTTTTCGTTTATGCCGTACGTTTCTAGAAGTGTTCCATTCACATTAAATTCATTTTTTAAAATAAATAATTTCGGTATTCCGCGTATTAATATTTGAAACCCCAACCGTTTTTTTTCTTGTAACCATTCCTGTATGTACATTTTAAATGCGCTTTGGTCCATAAATCCGTAGTCAAAATTAATGTGATGCGTAATATTGGCGAGTTGTGTGAGACGGTCGTATTCGCTTAAACTTAAAATTTTTGCGGGTGGACCATTAATAAACCATACGTTTTCTAATGATTTGATGGTAGTATTATAAGCCGCAAACTCTTTAAAATAAATGGTTGCAACGGGGTGTTGGTCGATCTGCGGAAGATGCGTATAATATTGGAAATCTACTATTATTCCCGGGTTTTCCAGCGTCGGGTAATAATCACGCCCACGGCTGCGACTTAGAAATTTATCCATATAGTCGCTATAACTTCAGATAATCAGATAATAATAAATAATAAATAATTTACATCGATTAAATTGTGACTATCTCAATCAATTCGTATAAAATGAAGCGTCAATATTGAATTTCCATAATGAAAGCGCAACAAATTTCCGGAATCTCCAATCAATCGAACTCGTATATAACGTAAATTAGATGTTGAATTAACTTTTTTATAGTAGACTTCCTCAACTTCACGACTAATAATTTGCCCATATTCCCCTTCTATGGGTATGCTACGCAACAGAGGGTATTCGCTATTGTCTACAAATTGAGGTTCGACGCAATTGATATGTATATTTATGTTGGGTTCCAGTATTTCGACAGCATTAGGATGCTTATGGCAGTCGTACTTATTATTCCGCGAATCAATCCTTAGCAAGTGATAATCCCCCGCAGCATTTTGCACACACATAAAACCTTTGCCATCAACCTCGTGTTCTGTTAATCCTAGGTAACCACCCAAACGTTTACTGACAAATATCGACAACTGTTTACCTTTAAAATGTATGGTTATATTACCAGAGCGTGCTGTATTATCAATTATATTAATTTGGCCTTTAATAAGGCTTTTGTTGAAGTACTCAATGATCCTTTCCAATGATAGGAAAGATCCTTCGGGGAGAGTAACATCTCTTGTAAACATTTTTTTATTTTTTATGGCCTTTATATAAATGTCGCTATTGTCATACCTGATACTAGATACGTACGTTATACCGGTTAAACCTATTAACCATTGCCCTTTAGCGAAAGGTAAAGGAATTTGCAAATTTGTTTGGAAATCGCTGGCGCTATTACGTGGGAATTCTATGGGGTTTGCGTTTGAGGGTAGTACAACGTAATAACTGTTCATTCTTGTAGTTTTTGTCGCCGTTGTTGTTTTTTGATTTCTAGAACTAAAATTGTTTTACCTCCATGAAAGACTATATGCTTTCCTTTATGGTCGCGAAGCGTTATACTAATTGTGTCGAGCACTTTTTTATTTCTTAATTGTTTGTAATGTGTGTTTTTGAATTCCAGGTTGATGAATGAGTATGGTTCCCATTTCAAAGGGATTATCCGCAAAAGAGGCGCCATCGAATGTCCTACGTGAGAAGATTCAATCATATCTGTATATATAAACATTGTGTGTCTATCCCTCGTTATATCACAAGGTTCAGGGAATTCAACCCCATCCAATTTGTTTGTATCTTTACAGCCTAAGTTCAATAAACCATCATCTTTGTTATAGTGTATTGCCCAAAGCGCCCCAAGACCCATTAAATTATTTTTTAAACTCGATAACCCGAAAATATTTATTACATCTCCATAGAATTGGAAATAGCGGCCTTTCTCACAATGTAGACGAATTTTTGATGTATGTTTTTGGTAGTTAAACTTAACATCTTTGAAACCGTGGTGGGATATTGAGGGATTTTTCAAATAAACACTAATATGGTTTAAAATTGACTCAATAGAAGCATATAGCCCAAGATTGAAATCGATTTCTATAAGATTGTATGGAGCTATATGAAATTCCAAATCCTCATCATACATATATTCGCCAATTCTAATTCCAGATCTTTGTTCAATATTTCTATAGGTCGACACATACTGTATTTCCTTTAGACCCACGACCCAATCTGTGCTGACGGGGATAGGTTTGGACAACTCAATCGTGAAATCGCTGGGAGTGTTATCGGGATATTTATCTAGACTGGCGTTGGAAGTCAACGTTAAATGTAAGTAATCCATAATAATATAATTAATTATTGTACGTGATCAACCCACCGATGTGCTGCAAAACCAACAAATTTAACCAAATATTGCTTTTTGCCGCTTTTATTTACTTTTTCTTTAATTATTTTTTCAATTGGTAGGAATTGAAATGGTTCTATTACCTTTTGGATTTCATGCCGATAAAATGTCCCCTTTATAACGCGCCCATTCGAGTCCGCAACTTCGTACATAGGGTACGGCTCTCGATCCAATCTTATTCTGTAAATTTTGAAAATTTCTACAGTATAATTAGGTGTATAACCTTTGTCAAATGGCTTTCTAGCTAAACTCAGCCGCACCTTATCACCAACCTTGAAATGAACTCGACGCTGCGCACGACGTTTTCTTTTATTGGGATGACCCACACTCCCATATAGTTTTAAAAATAGGTCAGTTTCATTCTTTTTATTGACAGAGTTTGGCGCCATACCAATGGTTCTATGTATTGAATTATTATATGCAACCAATATTTTTGGCAATATACCCATCCATTCTCTATTCTGTTTCCTCGTGAAAATTCTGTACATGCGAGATTTGAGGGTGCGATTCAGCCTTTCACAGATACTAGCTTTAAATTGGCTAACTAAAGTATAAAAATGAACATTATTGTTCAGTAAGAAATCTTTCACCAATTTATTAACAAACTCAGTTCCTTGATCAACCGCTAGCCGTTTAGGTTTTCTATCTTCAAATATCGTGGCTAGGGCCCTTTTAATTTCGACCCCTGTTTTACGTTTTAGACCCAACGCCCACGCCTTCCGACTAAAACAGTCAATACAAGTAAGTATGTAACCGTAGCCATTATTCTCACCCCTAAAAGGTTGCATATCGCACAAATCCGCTTGGTATAGATCGCCAATACCGCTCGTGAAGATTTTTGATGTCGGGTAATGGCGCCTAGCCGGCGCGTGTAGGGAATACGTTCGTTGGGAGCTCAACCATTCTTTTGCGCGATTTCTCGTAACTTTAGCGGCTTTCGCTAGTTTGGTTACGCTCGCGAAACCGGCAGCATTTGAAACATCGTAATATATTCTTCCCAGTCGTTTGTTTGTTCGATTTTCTACGATTCTCCCCATCGGTTGTGTCGTGTCGTGGAAGAAAACACTTGCAATGACAGTTAATACTTAATATGAAACGTTCAAAAAACATACTACTACTACTATTTTAATGTTATCCCGCGCTTTGTTTCCGCACGTCGATTTATTGTAGTCCTACGTATTGTTTCCACGCGTCGACGCGTTTTGTGTTGGAAGGGGTCACGCGGACCCTTTGCCGTTTCAACCAACCGCGACCAATTAATCGTTTTGGTATCCTTAATCGTTTTAATAACCCCAAAAATGTTGCTTGTCCTGGAATTATTTCGGTGTTTTTCTTATTTTTTTTTGTAGTCAGCAATTCAATCAAATGATCAATATTTGCTCCGGGAATAAGTTTATTTTCTATATAGAGTTTATTATTATCGCTCCACCGTACTCTGTCTCGCGAGAATCGCATCAAATAACTCAACAATCGTTTGGCTTTCTGGGATGAAATTGTCACACCATCTAGCGGTTGTATTATATTATTGCTTTTCTTATTATTATTATTATAAGTATCCGTTAATAAAGTAGAAACTAGATACAACTTCTTAAAATTTCCGAGGCTAATCTCGTTATTTTTCATCGTTATATATCATTATTAATATATTAATAATGGACGGAGTAGCCGATCATGCCAGGGACCTTAGAATCGCGGTATCTAGATGCTGTGAAAATTTCATCAAAATCGTTAGAGTAGTTTTGGCTGTAGATCAGCCAGCCAGTCTCGAGCAATTCTTATTACAGTAATGAACCTCTCGGTTCCTAACTAGAGACGGCG
>JAUCBJ010008207.1:0-57917 GCA_032718475.1 Nemertoderma westbladi
TACAGGTACCACAATTCCAACCGATTCCTGTTGCCCTCTAGTTGGAGACTGAGAAACTGATAAGACCCCCCACACAATTCCAGACTTTTGACAGACTACGTTTACAAAGTTTGGTTTAATTTCTTCAAAGAATTTCTGAGATAGCATCAACCTGACAACCTCCAAGAACCGCTTAAAAACAATAGTTCTCCCGCTACAAAAACCCAACTAACCCTATGCGTGGCCCCCTGACCCGTATGATAAACTAACCCTATGCGAGGCCCCATGACCCGTATGCTAAACTAACCCTATGCGTGACCCCATGGCCCGTATGCTAAACTAACCCTATGCGTGGCCCTCTAACCCGTATGCTAAACTAACCCTATGCGTGGCCCTCTGACCCGTATGCTAAACTAACCCTATGCGTGGCCCCATGACCCGTATGATAAACTAACCCTATGCGTGGCCCCATGACCCGTATGCTAAACTAACCCTATGCGTGGCCCCATGAACCGTATGCTAAACTAACCCTATGCGTGGCCCTCTGATCCGTATGCTAAACTAACCCTATGCGTGGCCCCATGACCAGTATGCTAAACTAACCCTATGCGTGGCCCTCTGATCCGCATGCTAAACTAACCCTATGCGTGGCCCTCTGACCCGTATGCTAAACTAACCCTATGCGTGGCCCCATGACCTGTATGCTAAACTAACCCTATGCGTGGCCCCATGGCCCGTATGCTAAACTAACCCTATGCGTGGCCCCATGACCCGTATGCTAAACTAACCCTATGCGTGGCCCCATGACCCGTATGCTAAACTAACCCTATGCGTGGCCCTCTGACCCGTATGCTAAACTAACCCTATGCGTGGCCCTCTGATCCGTATGCTAAACTAACCATATGCGTGGCCCCATGAACCGTATGCTAAACTAACCCTATGCGTGGCCCTCTGATCCGTATGCTAAACTAACCCTATGCGTGGCCCCCTGACCCGTATGATAAACTAACCCTATGCGTGGCCCCATGACCCGTATGCTAAACTAACCCTATGCGTGGCCCTCTGATCCGTATGCTAAACTAACCCTATGCGTGGCCCCATGACCCGTATGCTAAACTAACCCTATGCGTGGCCCTCTGACCCGTATGCTAAACTAACCCTATGCGTGGCCCCCTGACCCGTATGATAAACTAACCCTATGCGAGGCCCCATGACCCGTATGCTAAACTAACCCTATGCGTGGCCCTCTGATCCGTATGCTAAACTAACCCTATGCGTGGCCCTCTGATCCGTATGCTAAACTAACCCTATGCGTGGCCCCATGACCCGTATGCTAAACCAACCCTATGCGTGGCCCTCTGACCCGTATGCTAAACTAACCCTATGCGTGGCCCCCTGACCCGTATGCTAAACTAACCCTATGCGTGGCCCCATGACCCGTATGCTAAACTAACCCTATGCGTGGCCCTCTGACCCGTATGCTAAACTAACCCTATGCGTGGCCCTCTGATCCGTATGCTAAACTAACCCTATGCGTGGCCCTCTGATCCGTATGCTAAACTAACCCTATGCGTGGCCCCATGAACCGTATGCTAAACTAACCCTATGCGTGGCCCCATGACCCGTATACTAAACTAACCCTATGCGTGGCCCCATGACCCGTATGCTAAACTAACCCTATGCGTGGCCCTCTGATCCGTATGCTAAACTAACCCTATGCGTGGCCCCATGAACCGTATGCTAAACTAACCCTATGCGTGGCCCCATGACCCGTATACTAAACTAACCCTATGCGTGGCCCCATGACCCGTATGCTAAACTAACCCTATGCGTGGCCCTCTGACCCGTATGCTAAACTAACCCTATGCGTGGCCCTCTGATCCGTATGCTAAACTAACCCTATGCGTGGCCCCATGAACCGTATGCTAAACTAACCCTATGCGTGGCCCCATGAACCGTATGCTAAACTAACCCTATGCGTGGCCCCATGACCCGTATACTAAACTAACCCTATGCGTGGCCCCATGAACCGTATGCTAAACTAACCCTATGCGTGGCTCTCTGACCCGTATGCTAAACTAACCCTATGCGTGGCCCCATGACCCGTATGCTACCCATGCGTAGCCCCATGAACCGTATGCTAAACTAACCCTATGCGTGGCCCTCATGATCCGTATGCTAAACCAACCCTATGCGTGGCCCCATGACCCGTATGCTAAACTAACCCTATGCGTGGCCCTCTGATCCGTATGCTAAACTAACCCTATGCGTGGCCCCATGAACCGTATGCTAAACTAACCCTATGCGTGGCCCTCTGACCCGTATGCTAAACTAACCCTATGCGTGGCCCCATGACCCGTATGCTACCCATGCGTAGCCCCATGAACCGTATGCTAAACTAACCCTATGCGTGGCCCTCTGATCCGTATGCTAAACTAACCCTATGCGTGGCCCCATGACCCGTATGCTAAACTAACCCTATGCGTGGCCCCTGATCCGTATGCTAAACTAACCCTATGCGTGGCCCCATGAACCGTATGCTAAACTAACCCTATGCGTGGCCCTCTGACCCGTATGCTAAACTAACCCTATGCGTGGCCCCATGGCCCGTATGCTAAACTAACCCTATGCGTGGCCCTCTGATCCGTATGCTAAACTAACCCTATGCGTGGCCCCATGACCCGTATGCTAAACTAACCCTATGCGTGGCCCTCTGATCCGTATGCTAAACTAACCCTATGCGTGGCCCCATGAACCGTATGCTAAACTAACCCTATGCGTGGCTCTCTGACCCGTATGCTAAACTAACCCTATGCGTGGCCCCATGACCCGTATGCTACCCATGCGTAGCCCCATGAACCGTATGCTAAACTAACCCTATGCGTGGCCCTCTGACCCGTATACTAAACTAACCCTATGCGTAGCCCCATGAACCGTATGCTAAACTAACCCTATGCGTGGCCCCATGAACCGTATGCTAAACTAACCCTATGCGTGGCCCCATGAACCGTATACTAAACTAACCCTATGCGTGGCCCCATGAACCGTATGCTAAACTAACCCTATGCGTGGCCCCATGAACCGTATGCTAAACTAACCCTATGCGTGGCCCTCTGATCCGTATGCTAAACTAACCCTATGCGTGGCCCCACAACCCGTATACTAAACTAACCCTATGCGTGGCCCCATGAACCGTATGCTAAACTAACCCTATGCGTGGCCCCATGGTCCGTATACTAAACTAACCCTATACGTGGCCCTCTGATCCGTATGCTAAACTAACCCTATGCGTGGCCCCATGAACCGTATGCTAAACTAACCCTATGCGTGGCCCTCTGATCCGTATACTAAACTAACCCTATGCGTGGCCCCATGAACCGTATGCTAAACTAACCCTATGCGTGGCCCCATGGTCCGTATGCTAAACTAACCCTATGCGTGGCCCTCTGATCCGTATGCTAAACTAACCCTATGCGTGGCCCCATGGTCCGTATACTAAACTAACCCTATGCGTGGCCCTCTGATCCGTATACTAAACTAACCCTATGCGTGGCCCCATGGCCCGTATGCTAAACTAACCCTATGCGTGGCCCCATGACCCGTATGCTAAACTAACCCTATGCGTGGCCCTCTGATCCGTATGCTAAACTAACCCTATGCGTGGCCCCATGACCCGTATGCTAAACCAACCCTATGCGTGGCCCTCTGATCCGTATGCTAAACTAACCGTATGCGTGGCCCCATGACCCGTATGCTAAACCAACCCTATGCGTGGCCCTCTGATCCGTATGCTAAACTAACCCTATGCGTGGCCCCATGAACCGTATGCTAAACTAACCCTATGCGTGGCTCTCTGATCTGTATGCTAAACTAACCCTATGCGTGGCCCCATGACCCGTATGCTACACTAACCCTATGCGTGGCCCCATGGTCCGTATACTAAACTAACCCTATGCGTGGCCCCATGAACCGTATGCTAAACTAACCCTATGCGTGGCCCTCTGATCCGTATGCTAAACTAACCCTATGCGTGGCCCTCTGACCCGTATGCTAAACTAACCCTATGCGTGGCCCTCTGATCCGTATGCTAAACTAACCCTATGCGTGGCCCCATGAACCGTATGCTAAACTAACCCTATGCGTGGCCCTCTGACCCGTATACTAAACTAACCCTATGCGTGGCCCTCTGACCCGTATGCTAAACTAACCCTATGCGTGGCCCTCTGACCCGTATGCTAAACTAACCCTATGCGTGGCCCTCTGATCCGTATGCTAAACTAACCCTATGCGTGGCCCCATGACCCGTATGCTAAACTAACCCTATGCGTGGCCCTCTGGTCCGTATGCTAAACTAACCCTATGCGTGGCCCTCTGATCCGTATGCTAAACTAACCCTATGCGTGGCCCCATGAACCGTATGCTAAACTAACCCTATGCGTGGCTCTCTGACCCGTATGCTAAACTAACCCTATGCGTGGCCCCATGACCCGTATGCTAAACTAACCCTATGCGTGGCCCCACAACCCGTATACTAAACTAACCCTATGCGTGGCCCCATGGTCCGTATGCTAAACAAACCCTATGCGTGGCCCCACAACCCGTATACTAAACTAACCCTATGCGTGGCCCCATGACCCGTATGCTAAACTAACCCTATGCGTGGCCCCACAACCCGTATACTAAACTAACCCTATGCGTGGCCCCATGACCCGTATGCTAAACTAACCCTATGCGTGGCCCCATGGTCCGTATACTAAACTAACCCTATGCGTGGCCCCATGACCCGTATGCTAAACTAACCCTATGCGTGGCCCCACAACCCGTATGCTAAACTAACCCTATGCGTGGCCCCATGAACCGTATGCTAAACTAACCCTATGCGTGGCCCCATGACCCGTATGCTAAACTAACCCTATGCGTGGCCCCATGAACCGTATGCTAAACTAACCCTATGCGTGGCCCCATGAACCGTATGCTAAACTAACCCTATGCGTGGCCCCATGACCCGTATGCTAAACTAACCCTATGCGTGGCCCCATGACCCGTATGCTAAACTAACCCTATGCGTGGCCCCATGACCCGTATGCTAAACTAACCCTATGCGTGGCCCTCTGATCCGTATGCTAAACTAACCCTATGCGTGGCCCCATGACCCGTATGCTAAACTAACCCTATGCGTGGCCCTCTGATCCGTATGCTAAACTAACCCTATGCGTGGCCCCATGAACCGTATGCTAAACTAACCCTATGCGTGGCTCTCTGATCCGTATGCTAAACTAACCCTATGCGTGGCCCCATGACCCGTATGCTAAACTAACCCTATGCGTGGCCCCATGGTCCGTATGCTAAACTAACCCTATGCGTGGCCCCATGACCCGTATGCTAAACTAACCCTATGCGTGGCCCTCTGATCCGTATGCTAAACTAACCCTATGCGTGGCCCTCTGACCCGTATGCTAAACTAACCCTATGCGTGGCCCTCTGATCCGTATGCTAAACTAACCCTATGCGTGGCCCCATGAACCGTATGCTAAACTAACCCTATGCGTGGCCCTCTGATCCGTATGCTAAACTAACCCTATGCGTGGCCCCATGACCCGTATGCTAAACTAACCCTATGCGTGGCCCCACAACCCGTATACTAAACTAACCCTATGCGTGGCCCCATGGTCCGTATGCTAAACTAACCCTATGCGTGGCCCCACAACCCGTATACTAAACTAACCCTATGCGTGGCCCCATGACCCGTATGCTAAACTAACCCTATGCGTGGCCCCATGAACCGTATGCTAAACTAACCCTATGCGTGGCCCTCTGACCCGTATGCTAAACTAACCCTATGCGTGGCCCCATGACCCGTATGCTAAACTAACCCTATGCGTGGCCCCACAACCCGTATGCTAAACTAACCCTATGCGTGGCCCCATGACCCGTATGCTAAACTAACCCTATGCGTGGCCCCATGACCCGTATGCTAAACTAACCCTATGCGTGGCCCTCTGACCCGTATGCTAAACTAACCCTATGCGTGGCCCCCTGACCCGTATGATAAACTAACCCTATGCGAGGCCCCATGACCCGTATGCTAAACTAACCCTATGCGTGGCCCTCTGATCCGTATGCTAAACTAACCCTATGCGTGGCCCTCTGATCCGTATGCTAAACTAACCCTATGCGTGGCCCCATGACCCGTATGCTAAACTAACCCTATGCGTGGCCCTCTGACCCGTATGCTAAACTAACCCTATGCGTGGCCCCCTGACCCGTATGCTAAACTAACCCTATGCGTGGCCCCATGACCCGTATGCTAAACTAACCCTATGCGTGGCCCTCTGACCCGTATGCTAAACTAACCCTATGCGTGGCCCTCTGATCCGTATGCTAAACTAACCCTATGCGTGGCCCTCTGATCCGTATGCTAAACTAACCCTATGCGTGGCCCCATGACCCGTATGCTAAACTAACCCTATGCGTGGCCCCATGACCCGTATACTAAACTAACCCTATGCGTGGCCCCATGACCCGTATGCTAAACTAACCCTATGCGTGGCCCTCTGATCCGTATGCTAAACTAACCCTATGCGTGGCCCCATGACCCGTATGCTAAACTAACCCTATGCGTGGCCCCATGACCCGTATACTAAACTAACCCTATGCGTGGCCCCATGACCCGTATGCTAAACTAACCCTATGCGTGGCCCTCTGACCCGTATGCTAAACTAACCCTATGCGTGGCCCTCTGATCCGTATGCTAAACTAACCCTATGCGTGGCCCCATGAACCGTATGCTAAACTAACCCTATGCGTGGCCCCATGAACCGTATGCTAAACTAACCCTATGCGTGGCCCCATGACCCGTATACTAAACTAACCCTATGCGTGGCCCCATGAACCGTATGCTAAACTAACCCTATGCGTGGCCCTCTGACCCGTATGCTAAACTAACCCTATGCGTGGCCCCATGACCCGTATGCTAAACTAACCCTATGCGTGGCCCCATGAACCGTATGCTAAACTAACCCTATGCGTGGCCCTCTGATCCGTATGCTAAACTAACCCTATGCGTGGCCCCATGACCCGTATGCTAAACTAACCCTATGCGTGGCCCTCTGATCCGTATGCTAAACTAACCCTATGCGTGGCCCCATGAACCGTATGCTAAACTAACCCTATGCGTGGCCCTCTGACCCGTATGCTAAACTAACCCTATGCGTGGCCCCATGACCCGTATGCTAAACAACCCTATGCGTGGCCCCATGAACCGTATGCTAAACTAACCCTATGCGTGGCCCTCTGATCCGTATGCTAAACTAACCCTATGCGTGGCCCCATGACCCGTATGCTAAACTAACCCTATGCGTGGCCCCTGATCCGTATGCTAAACTAACCCTATGCGTGGCCCCATGAACCGTATGCTAAACTAACCCTATGCGTGGCCCTCTGACCCGTATGCTAAACTAACCCTATGCGTGGCCCCATGACCCGTATGCTACCCATGCGTAGCCCCATGAACCGTATGCTAAACTAACCCTATGCGTGGCCCTCTGATCCGTATGCTAAACTAACCCTATGCGTGGCCCCATGACCCGTATGCTAAACTAACCCTATGCGTGGCCCTCTGATCCGTATGCTAAACTAACCCTATGCGTGGCCCCATGAACCGTATGCTAAACTAACCCTATGCGTGGCTCTCTGACCCGTATGCTAAACTAACCCTATGCGTGGCCCCATGACCCGTATGCTACCCATGCGTAGCCCCATGAACCGTATGCTAAACTAACCCTATGCGTGGCCCTCTGACCCGTATACTAAACTAACCCTATGCGTAGCCCCATGAACCGTATGCTAAACTAACCCTATGCGTAGCCCCATGAACCGTATGCTAAACTAACCCTATGCGTGGCCCCATAAAAATAATACGAGTTAGAGAGGGGGGTTAGGGTGGATGTCTGTAAGGGAAAAATAATAAGAGTTAGAGAGGGGGGTTAAGGGGGAAGTCTGTAAGGGAAAAATAATACGAGTTAGAGAGGGGGGTTAGGGTGGATGTCTGTAAGGGAAAAATAATAAGAGTTAGAGAGGGGGGTTAAGGGGGAAGTCTGTAAGGGAAAAATAATACGAGTTAGAGAGGGGGGTTAGGGTGGATGTCTGTAAGGGAAAAATAATAAGAGTTAGAGAGGGGGGTTAAGGGGGAAGTCTGTAAGGGAAAAATAATACGAGTTAGAGAGGGGGGTTAGGGTGGATGTCTGTAAGGGAAAAATAATAAGAGTTAGAGAGGGGGGTTAGGGGGAAGTCTCTAAGGGAGAAATAATAAGAGTTAGAGAGGGGGGTTAGGGTGGATGTCTGTAAGGGAAAAATAATACGAGTTAGAGAGGGGGGTTAGGGGGGGAAGTCTGTAAGGGAAAAATAATAAGAGTTAGAGAGGGGGGTTAGAGGGATGTCTGTAAGGGAAAAATAGTAAGAGTTAGAGAGGGGGGTTAGGGGGGAAGTCTGTAAGGGAAAAATAATAAGAGTTAGAGAGGGGGGTTAGAGGGATGTCTGTAAGGGAAAAATAATAAGAGTTAGAGAGGGGGGTTAGGGGGGAAGTCTGTAAGGGAAAAATAATAAGAGTTAGAGAGGGGGTTAGGGTAAAGTCTGTAAGGGAAACAAAATAAGAGTTAGAGAGGGGGGTTCAGGGGGAAGTCTGTAAGGGAAAAATAATAAGAGTTAGAGAGGGGGGTTAGGGGGGAAGTCTGTAAGGGAAAAATAATAAGAGTTAGAGAGGGGGGTTAGGGGGGAAGTCTGTAAGGGAAAAATAATAAGAGTTAGAGAGGGGGGTTAGGGGGGAAGTCTGTATGGGAAACAAAATAAGAGTTAGAGAGGGGGGTTAGGGGGGAAGTCTGTAAGGGAGAAATAATAAGAGTTAGAGAGGGGGGTTAGGGGGAAGTCTGTAAGGGAAAAATAATAAGAGTTAGAGAGGGGGTTAAAGGGGAAGTCTGTAAGGGAAAAATAATAAGAGTTAGAGGGGTTTAGGGGGGAAGTCTGTAAGGGAAAAATAATAAGAGTTAGAGAGGGGGTTAGGGGGGGGAAGTCTGTAAGGGAAAAATAATAAGAGTTAGAGGGGGGTTAGGGGGAGTCTGTAAGGGAGAAATAATAAGAGTTAGAGAGGGGGGTTAGGGGGAAGTCTGTATGGGAAACATAATAAGAGTTAGAGAGGGGGGTTAAGGGGGAAGTCTGTAAGGGAAAAATAATAAGAGTTGGAGAGGGGGTTAGGGGGGAAGTCTGTAAGGGAAAAATAATACGAGTTAGAGAGGGGGGTTAGGGGGGAAGTCTGTAAGGGAAAAATAATAAGAGTTAGAGAGGGGGGTTAAGGGGGAAGTCTGTAAGGGAAAAATAATAAGAGTTAGAGAGGGGGGTTAGGGGGGAAGTCTGTAAGGGAAAAATAATAAGAGTTAGAGAGGGGGGTTAAGGGGAAAGTCTGTAAGGGAAAAATAATAAGAGTTAGAGAGGGGGTTAGGGGGGAAGTCTGTAAGGGAAAAATAATACGAGTTAGAGAGGGGGGTTAGGGGGGAAGTCTGTAAGGGAAAAATAATAAGAGTTAGAGAGGGGGGTTAAGGGGGAAGTCTGTAAGGGAAAAATAATACGAGTTAGAGAGGGGGGTTAGGGTGGATGTCTGTAAGGGAAAAATAATAAGAGTTAGAGAGGGGGGTTAGGGGGGAAGTCTGTAAGGGAAAAATAATAAGTGTTAGAGAGGGGGGTTAGGGGGGAAGTCTGTAAGGGAAAAATAATACGAGTTAGAGAGGGGGGTTAGGGGGGAAGTCTGTAAGGGAAAAATAATAAGTGTTAGAGAGGGGGGTTAAGGGGGAAGTCTGTAAGGGAAAAATAATACGAGTTAGAGAGGGGGGTTAGGGTGGATGTCTGTAAGGGAAAAATAATAAGAGTTAGAGAGGGGGGTTAGGGGGGAAGTCTGTAAGGGAAAAATAATACGAGTTAGAGAGGGGGGTTAGGGGGGAAGTCTGTAAGGGAAAAATAATAAGTGTTAGAGAGGGGGGTTAAGGGGGAAGTCTGTAAGGGAAAAATAATACGAGTTAGAGAGGGGGGTTAGGGTGGATGTCTGTAAGGGAAAAATAATAAGAGTTAGAGAGGGGGGTTAGGGGGGAAGTCTCTAAGGGAGAAATAATAAGAGTTAGAGAGGGGGGTTAGGGTGGATGTCTGTAAGGGAAAAATAATACGAGTTAGAGAGGGGGGTTAGGGTGGATGTCTGTAAGGGAAAAATAATAAGAGTTAGAGAGGGGGGTTAGAGGGATGTCTGTAAGGGAAAAATAATAAGAGTTAGAGAGGGGGGTTAGGGGGGAAGTCTGTAAGGGAAAAATAATAAGAGTTAGAGAGGGGGGTTAGGGGGGGAGTCTGTAAGGGAAAAATAATAAGAGTTAGAGAGGGGGGTTAGGGGGGAAGTCTGTAAGGGAAAAATAATAAGAGTTAGAGAGGGGGGTTAGGGGGAAGTCTGTATGGGAAACAAAATAAGAGTTAGAGAGGGGGGTTAAGGGGGAAGTCTGTAAGGGAGAAATAATAAGAGTTAGAGAGGGGGGTTAGGGGGGAAGTCTGTAAGGGAAAAATAATAAGAGTTAGAGAGGGGGGTTAGGGGGGGGAAGTCTGTAAGGGAAAAATAATAAGAGTTAGAGAGGGGGTTAGGGGGGGGAAGTCTGTAAGGGAAAAATAATAAGAGTTAGAGGGGGGTTTAGGGGGGGAAGTCTGTAAGGGAAAAATAATAAGAGTTAGAGGGGGGTTAGGGGGAGTCTGTAAGGGAGAAATAATAAGAGTTAGAGAGGGGGGTTAGGGGGAAGTCTGTATGGGAAACATAATAAGAGTTAGAGAGGGGGGTTAGGGGGGGAAGTCTGTAAGGGAAAAATAATAAGAGTTAGAGAGGGGGGTTAGGGGGGATGTCTGTAAGGGAAAAATAATAAGAGTTAGAGAGGGGGGTTAGGGGGGAAGTCTGTAAGGGAAAAATAATAAGAGTTAGTGAGGGGGGGCTAAGGGGGAAGTCTGTAAGGGAAAAATAATAAGAGTTAGAGAGCGGGGTTAGGGGGAAGTCTGTAAGGGAAAAATAATAAGAGTTAGAGAGGGGGGTTAGGGGGATGTGTGTAGGGGAAAAATAATAAGAGTTAGAGAGGGGGGTTAGGGGGGAAGTCTGTAAGGGAAAAATAATAAGTGTTAGAGAGGGGGGTTAGGGGCGAAGTCTGTAAGGGAAAAATAATTAGAGAGGGGGGTTAGGGGCGAAGTCTGTAAGGGAAAAATAATAAGAGTTAGAGAGGGGGGTTAGGGGGATGTGTGTAGGGGAAAAATAATAAGAGTTAGAGAGGGGGGTTAGGGGGATGTGTGTAAAGGAAAAATAATAAGAGTTAGAGAGGGGGGTTAGAGGGGAAGTCTGTAAGGGAAAAATAATAAGAGTTAGAGAGGGGGGTTAGGGGGGAAGTCTGTAAGGGAAAAATAATAAGAGTTAGAGAGGGGGGTTAGGGGGGATGTCTGTAAGGGAAAAATAATAAGAGTTAGAGAGGGGGGTTAGGGGGGAAGTCTGTAAGGGAAAAATAATAAGAGTTAGAGAGGGGGTTAGGGGGGAAGTCTGTAAGGGAAAAATAATAAGAGTTAGAGAGGGGGGTTAGGGGGAAGTCTGTAAGGGAAAAATAATAAGAGTTAGAGAGGGGGGTTAGGGGGATGTGTGTAAAGGAAAAATAATAAGAGTTAGAGAGGGGGGTTAGGGGGGAAGTCTGTAAGGGAAAAATAATAAGAGTTAGAGAGGGGGGTTAGGGGGGAAGTCTGTAAGGGAAAAATAATAAGAGTTAGAGAGGGGGGTTAGGGGGATGTGTGTAAAGGAAAAATAATAATAGTTAGAGAGGGGGGTTAGGGGGGAAGTCTGTAAGGGAAAAATAATAAGAGTTAGAGAGGGGGGTTAAGGGGGAAGTCTGTAAGGGAAAAATAATAAGAGTTAGAGAGGGGGGTTAGGGGGGAAGTCTGTAAGGGAAAAATAATAAGAGTTAGAGAGGGGGGTTAGGGGGATGTGTGTAAAGGAAAAATAATAAGAGTTAGAGAGGGGGGTTAGGGGGGAAGTCTGTAAGGGAAAAATAATAAGAGTTAGAGAGGGGGGTTAAGGGGGAAGTCTGTAAGGGAAAAATAATAAGAGTTAGAGAGGGGGGTTAAGGGGGAAGTCTGTAAGGGAAAAATAATAAGAGTTAGAGAGGGGGGTTAGGGGGGGGAAGTCTGTAAGGGAAAAATAATAAGAGTTAGAGAGGGGGGTTAGGGGGGAAGTCTGTAAGGGAAAAATAATAAGAGTTAGAGAGGGGGGTTAAGGGGGAAGTCTGTAAGGGAAAAATAATAAGAGTTAGAGAGGGGGGTTAGGGGGATGTGTGTAAAGGAAAAATAATAAGAGTTAGAGAGGGGGGTTAGGGGGGAAGTCTGTAAGGGAAAAATAATAATAGTTAGAGAGGGGGGTTAAGGGGGAAGTCTGTAAGGGAAAAATAATAAGAGTTAGAGAGGGGGGTTAAGGGGGAAGTCTGTAAGGGAAAAATAATAAGAGTTAGAGAGGGGGGTTAGGGGGGAAGTCTGTAAGGGAAAAATAATAAGAGTTAGAGAGGGGGGTTAGGGGGATGTGTGTAAAGGAAAAATAATAAGAGTTAGAGAGGGGGGTTAGGGGGGAAGTCTGTAAGGGAAAAATAATAAGAGTTAGAGAGGGGGGTTAAGGGGGAAGTCTGTAAGGGAAAAATAATAAGAGTTAGAGAGGGGGGTTAGGGGGGAAGTCTGTAAGGGAAAAATAATAAGAGTTAGAGAGGGGGGTTAGGGGGATGTGTGTAAAGGAAAAATAATAAGAGTTAGAGAGGGGGGTTTGGGGGGAAGTCTGTAAGGGAAAAATAATAAGAGTTAGAGAGGGGGGTTAGGGGGGAAGTCTGTAAGGGAAAAATAATAAGAGTTAGAGAGGGGGGTTTGGGGGGAAGTCTGTAAGGGAAAAATAATAAGAGTTAGAGAGGGGGGTTAGGGGGGAAGTCTGTAAGGGAAAAATAATAAGAGTTAGAGAGGGGGGTTAGGGGGGTGTCTGTAAGGGAAAAATAATAAGAGTTAGAGAGGGGGGTTAAGGGGGAAGTCTGTAAGGGAAAAATAATAAGAGTTAGAGAGGGGGGTTAGGGGGGAAGTCTGTAAGGGAAAAATAATAAGAGTTAGAGAGGGGGGTTAAGGGGGGAAGCCTGTAAGGGAAAAATAATAAGAGTTAGAGAGGGGGGTTAGGGGGGAAGTCTGTAAGGGAAAAATAATAAGAGTTAGAGAGGGGGGTTAGGGGGGTGTCTGTAAGGGAAAAATAATAAGAGTTAGAGAGGGGGGTTAAGGGGGAAGTCTGTAAGGGAAAAATAATAAGAGTTAGAGAGGGGGGTTAGGGGGGAAGTCTGTAAGGGAAAAATAATAAGAGTTAGAGAGGGGGGTTAAGGGGGGAAGCCTGTAAGGGAAAAATAATAAGAGTTAGAGAGGGGGGTTAGGGGGGAAGTCTGTAAGGGAAAAATAATAAGAGTTAGAGAGGGGGGTTAAGGGGGGAAGCCTGTAAGGGAAAAATAATAAGAGTTAGAGAGGGGGGTTAGGGGGGAAGTCTGTAAGGGAAAAATAATAAGAGTTAGAGAGGGGGTTAGGGGGATGAAAGAACGACAGGTTCATTCATGGTACCCCTACGCTAATGCTCACCGTACTTCGTGGCTCGCCCCACAACAGAACGACAACAGACAGCAGACACTCTGATTGAGTTTGTGATACCCGCATGCTAGCTCGCTTACTTTTGTGGCACTCCCCACAATAAACCAGAAGATGCCCCCATATTGCCCATATTAATTATCTCAATGTCTTAGGAATTAAGACTCGGCATATACAACACTGTGCAGTAACTGATAGTAATCAGTATTGCAAAATACTGAATTCATGATGTAGAGTGTTATCCGGACATTTTGTGTGTTTGACGTTTGACTGTTTTCCTACGACTTACCGGCGATATGTGGAGCTGAAACTTAGCAGAAGTACTTTTAGGACTGCGATCTACTGTTATTCAAAATGTTTGTGGCTATTTTTGATAACGGTCAAACCATTTTCGCCGACCTCATGTCGACAGCCTATGGCACCTCTGCAGTTTCACGTGAGGTTGTTCTCTCCACGGATTCAATTAACCGGGATGGCCAGGTCATTTGTTGGGTTCGCGCAGATATTGTGGCTCGGAGAGTGTGGGTTAGTCTGAGGGAGGCGTAGTTCGAAATTGCGGATTGCGGTTGTAAACGCGGACGCCCTAGCTAGACGCTCAACCAGTTCCAACTTGGAACAGCGCTGCCGGGCCAAGAGGGCACATTACCGTGAGGTGTGTGAAGACCGTCAGCTCGCCTCTAGTGGGCACAAGCGACGGTGTTTGGTCTCCAGAAACTGATAATTTGCTCCGGCATCTCGCTGAGGCGTTGGAGGCCCGATGGAACGGGAGGGTTTGTTTCAGCAGGGTTCTGGGGGGGGATCCGTAGGATGCTACTGTTTGGCGTGCTGCGGACGAATTCCCTCCGTCTCCTTGGAGGGCGTCGCCCCTGGCGCGGTCTCGGGTTTGAGGATGGGGCAGGAATCCTATAGACTGCATAACTAACTTTTATTGTTAATAACAAAGTAAGTCTAGTTTGTGTTGGTGGCATATAAATTTTGCTAATATTTATATTCTATAAATGGTGATAACGTAGGAATGCGGTTATGTTAATTTTAGTCCTGATTTGATCATTTTATGCAAATACAACCTCTTAGAAAGCAAAAACTAGACAAACCATTTTTTCACAGTGGCTGACTGTTATCACCGTTTTTAGGTTTTGTCACAAATTCCGATTTTGGTTTGGTTATTGGTTAGTTATATCAAGTTATTGGTTTGTTATATCAAGTTATTGGTTTGTTATATCAAGTTATTGGTTTGTTATATCGAGTTATTTATTGGTTTGTTATATCGAGCTATTGGTTTGTTATATCGAGTTATTGGTTTGTTATATCGAGTTATTTATTGGTTTGTTATATCGAGATATTGGTTTGTTATATCGAGTTATTGGTTTGTTATATCGAGTTATTTATTGGTTTGTTATATCGAGTTATTGGTTTGTTATATCGAGTTATTGGTTTGTTATATCGAGTTATTGGTTTGTTATATCGAGTTATTTGTTTGTTATATCGAGTTATTGGTTTGTTATATCGAGTTATCGGTTTGTTATATCTAGTTATTGGTTTGTTATATCGAGTTATCGGTTTGTTATATCTAGTTATTGGTTTGTTATATCGAGTTATTGGTTTGTTATATCGAGTTATTGGTTTGTTATATCGAGTTATTGGTTTGTTATATCGAGTTATTGGTTTGTTATATCGAGTTATTAGTTTGTTATATCGAGTTATTGGTTTGTTATATCTAGTTATTGGTTTGTTATATCGAGTTATTGGTTTGTTATATCGAGTTATTGGTTTGTTATATCGAGTTATTGGTTTGTTATATCGAGTTATTGGTTTGTTATATCGAGTTATTGGTTTGTTATATCGAGTTATTGGTTTGTTATATCGAGTTATTGGTTTGTTATATCGAGTTATTGGTTTGTTATATCGAGATATTGGTTTGTTATGTCTAGTTATTGGTTTGTTATATCGAGATATTGGTTTGTTATATCGAGTTATTGGTTTGTTATATCGAGTTATTTATTGGTTTGTTATATCGAGTTATTGGTTTGTTATATCGAGTTATTTGTTTGTTATATCGAGTTATTGGTTTGTTATATCGAGTTATCGGTTTGTTATATCTAGTTATTGGTTTGTTATATCGAGTTATCGGTTTGTTATATCTAGTTATTGGTTTGTTATATCGAGTTATTCGTTTGTTATATCGAGTAATTGGTTTGTTATATCGAGTTATTGATTTGTTATATCGAGTTATTGGTTTGTTATATCGAGTTATTGGTTTGTTATATCGAGTTATCGGTTTGTTATATCTAGTTATTGGTTTGTTATATCGAGTTATTGGTTTGTTATATCGAGTTATTGGTTTGTTCTATCGAGTTATTGGTTTGTTATATCGAGTTATTGGTTTGTTATATCGAGTTATTAGTTTGTTATATCGAGTTATTGGTTTGTTATATCTAGTTATTGGTTTGTTATATCGAGTTATTGGTTTGTTATATCGAGTTATTGGTTTGTTATATCGAGTTATTGGTTTGTTATATCGAGTTATTGGTTTGTTATATCGAGTTATTGGTTTGTTATATCGAGTTATTGGTTTGTTATATCGAGTTATTGGTTTGTTATATCGAGTTATTGGTTTGTTATATCGAGTTATTGGTTTGTTATATCGAGTCATTGGTTTGTTATATCGAGTTATTGGTTTGTTATATCGAGTTATTGGTTTGTTATATCGAGATATTGGTTTGTTATGTCTAGTTATTGGTTTGTTATATCGAGTTATTGGTTTGTTATATCGAGTTATTCGTATGTTATATCGAGTTATTGGTTTCTTATATCGAGTTATTGGTTTGTTATATCGAGTTATTGGTTTGTTATATCGAGTTATTGGTTTGTTATATCGAGTTATTGGTTTGTTATATCGAGTTATTGGTTTGTTACAAATATACCGTCCTCTAATACTTCTAGAGTTTGAATCCCCAGTCTGTAAGTATTCAACTTAATAAATAATGTTTAATGAGTTTCACATATCCGTAGCAGTGAAGAGAATGACTCATTGTTTAATAACGAGCCATCGGTCACCATATCAAATAAAACAATACGACGTATTGCGTTAACTAACAGGTACAAAGTGCAATGCATTATACATTACAGTTAGTATAAACTAATGTATAAAGTCGGGTGGGATATATCGCAATAAAATAGTTGGTATTGGAGCGGATGTTGGGCATTAATATGTCGGATATATTGTTTGTTTGAGTTCAGGAGATAAAAGGTTGTTTGGCTGAGGTGTGGAGGTACAAATGGATGTTGGTGGAAATATAATATGGGTAGAGAATAAACGAAAAGGGAGACAACGTGATAGTAGGGCCGAAGAGTTACAGATGATTAACGGCATTATATATTAGCTTAGCAATCACATTGTGGGAGACAACGTGATAGTAGGGCCGAAGAGTCACAGATGATTAACGGCATTATATATTAGCTTAGCAATCACATTGTGGGAGACAACGTGATAGTAGGGCCGAAGAGTTACAGATGATTAACGGCATTATATATTAGCTTAGCAATCACATTGTGGGAGACAACGTGATAGTAGGGCCGAAGAGTTACAGATGATTAACGGCATTATATATTAGCTTAGCAATCACATTGTGGGAGACAACGTGATAGTAGGGCCGAAGAGTTACAGATGATTAACGGCATTATATATTAGCTTAGCAATCACATTGTGGGAGACAACGTGATAGTAGGGCCGAAGAGTCACAGATGATTAACGGCATTATATATTAGCTTAGCAATCACATTGTGGGAGACAACGTGATAGTAGGGCCGAAGAGTTACAGATGATTAACGGCATTATATATTAGCTTAGCAATCACATTGTGGGAGACAACGTGATAGTAGGGCCGAAGAGTTACAGATGATTAACGGCATTATATATTAGCTTAGCAATCACATTGTGGGAGACAACGTGATAGTAGGGCCGAAGAGTTACAGATGATTAACGGCATTATATATTAGCTTAGCAATCACATTGTGGGAGACAACGTGATAGTAGGGCCGAAGAGTTACAGATGATTAACGGCATTATATATTAGCTTAGCAATCACATTGTGGGAGACAACGTGATAGTAGGGCCGAAGAGTTACAGATGATTAACGGCATTATATATTAGCTTAGCAATCACATTGTGGGAGACAACGTGATAGTAGGGCCGAAGAGTTACAGATGATTAACGGCATTATATATTAGCTTAGCAATCACATTGTGGGAGACAACGTGATAGTAGGGCCGAAGAGTTACAGATGATTAACGGCATTATATATTAGCTTAGCAATCACATTGTGGGAGACAACGTGATAGTAGGGCCGAAGAGTTACAGATGATTAACGGCATTATATATTAGCTTAGCAATCACATTGTGGGAGACAACGTGATAGTAGGGCCGAAGAGTTACAGATGATTAACGGCATTATATATTAGCTTAGCAATCACATTGTGGGAGACAACGTGATAGTAGGGCCGAAGAGTTACAGATGATTAACGGCATTATATATTAGCTTAGCAATCACATTGTGGGAGACAACGTGATAGTAGGGCCGAAGAGTTACAGATGATTAACGGCATTATATATTAGCTTAGCAATCACATTGTGGGAGACAACGTGATAGTAGGGCCGAAGAGTTACAGATGATTAACGGCATTATATATTAGCTTAGCAATCACATTGTGGGAGACAACGTGATAGTAGGGCCGAAGAGTTACAGATGATTAACGGCATTATATATTAGCTTAGCAATCACATTGTGGGAGACAACGTGATAGTAGGGCCGAAGAGTTACAGATGATTAACGGCATTATATATTAGCTTAGCAATCACATTGTGGGAGACAACGTGATAGTAGGGCCGAAGAGTTACAGATGATTAACGGCATTATATATTAGCTTAGCAATCACATTGTGGGAGACAACGTGATAGTAGGGCCGAAGAGTTACAGATGATTAACGGCATTATATATTAGCTTAGCAATCACATTGTGGGAGACAACGTGATAGTAGGGCCGAAGAGTTACAGATGATTAACGGCATTATATATTAGCTTAGCAATCACATTGTGGGAGACAACGTGATAGTAGGGCCGAAGAGTTACAGATGATTAACGGCATTATATATTAGCTTAGCAATCACATTGTGGGAGACAACGTGATAGTAGGGCCGAAGAGTTACAGATGATTAACGGCATTATATATTAGCTTAGCAATCACATTGTGGGAGACAACGTGATAGTAGGGCCGAAGAGTTACAGATGATTAACGGCATTATATATTAGCTTAGCAATCACATTGTGGGAGACAACGTGATAGTAGGGCCGAAGAGTTACAGATGATTAACGGCATTATATATTAGCTTAGCAATCACATTGTGGGAGACAACGTGATAGTAGGGCCGAAGAGTTACAGATGATTAACGGCATTATATATTAGCTTAGCAATCACATTGTGGGAGACAACGTGATAGTAGGGCCGAAGAGTTACAGATGATTAACGGCATTATATATTAGCTTAGCAATCACATTGTGGGAGACAACGTGATAGTAGGGCCGAAGAGTTACAGATGATTAACGGCATTATATATTAGCTTAGCAATCACATTGTGGGAGACAACGTGATAGTAGGGCCGAAGAGTTACAGATGATTAACGGCATTATATATTAGCTTAGCAATCACATTGTGGGAGACAACGTGATAGTAGGGCCGAAGAGTTACAGATGATTAACGGCATTATATATTAGCTTAGCAATCACATTGTGGGAGACAACGTGATAGTAGGGCCGAAGAGTTACAGATGATTAACGGCATTATATATTAGCTTAGCAATCACATTGTGGGAGACAACGTGATAGTAGGGCCGAAGAGTTACAGATGATTAACGGCATTATATATTAGCTTAGCAATCACATTGTGGGAGACAACGTGATAGTAGGGCCGAAGAGTTACAGATGATTAACGGCATTATATATTAGCTTAGCAATCACATTGTGGGAGACAACGTGATAGTAGGGCCGAAGAGTTACAGATGATTAACGGCATTATATATTAGCTTAGCAATCACATTGTGGGAGACAACGTGATAGTAGGGCCGAAGAGTTACAGATGATTAACGGCATTATATATTAGCTTAGCAATCACATTGTGGGAGACAACGTGATAGTAGGGCCGAAGAGTTACAGATGATTAACGGCATTATATATTAGCTTAGCAATCACATTGTGGGAGACAACGTGATAGTAGGGCCGAAGAGTTACAGATGATTAACGGCATTATATATTAGCTTAGCAATCACATTGTGGGAGACAACGTGATAGTAGGGCCGAAGAGTTACAGATGATTAACGGCATTATATATTAGCTTAGCAATCACATTGTGGGAGACAACGTGATAGTAGGGCCGAAGAGTTACAGATGATTAACGGCATTATATATTAGCTTAGCAATCACATTGTGGGAGACAACGTGATAGTAGGGCCGAAGAGTTACAGATGATTAACGGCATTATATATTAGCTTAGCAATCACATTGTGGGAGACAACGTGATAGTAGGGCCGAAGAGTTACAGATGATTAACGGCATTATATATTAGCTTAGCAATCACATTGTGGGAGACAACGTGATAGTAGGGCCGAAGAGTTACAGATGATTAACGGCATTATATATTAGCTTAGCAATCACATTGTGGGAGACAACGTGATAGTAGGGCCGAAGAGTTACAGATGATTAACGGCATTATATATTAGCTTAGCAATCACATTGTGGGAGACAACGTGATAGTAGGGCCGAAGAGTTACAGATGATTAACGGCATTATATATTAGCTTAGCAATCACATTGTGGGAGACAACGTGATAGTAGGGCCGAAGAGTTACAGATGATTAACGGCATTATTAGCTTAGCAATCACATTGTGGGAGACAACATGATAGTAGGGCCGAAGAGTCACAGATGATTAACGGCATTATATATTAGCTTAGCAATCACATTGTGACAATGAAAGTACTGGTAAATTTCGTAACAGTTGCGAATTATTTGACCAAGTTGGTTTAGGTCGTAAACAAAAAGCAAAGCAAAGTAAGTAAACATAGGTAGGGATGGGTGATACTCGGTTACCCACTTGGTTGCCTCGGTTACCCACTTGGTCGCCCCGGTTACCCACTTGGTCGCCCCGGTTACCCACTTGGTTGCCCCGGTTACCTACTTGGTCGCCCCGGTTACCCACTTGGTCGCCCCGGTTACCCACTTGGTCGCCCCGGTTACCCACTTGGTTGCCCCGGTTACCCACTCGGTCGCCCCGGTTACCTACTTGGTCGCCCCGGTTACCTACTTGGTTGCCCCGGTTACCCACTTGGTCGCCCCGGTTACCCACTTGGTTGCCCCGGTTACCTACTTGGTTGCCCCGGTTACCTACTTGGTCGCCCGGGTTACCCACTTGGTTGCCCCGGTTACCTACTTGGTCGCCCCGGTTACCCACTTGGTTGCCTCGGTTACCCACTTGGTCGCCCCGGTTACCCACTTGGTTGCCCCGGTTACCTACTTGGTCGCCCCGGTTACCCACTTGGTCGCCCCGGTTACCCACTTGGTCGCCCCGGTTACCCACTTGGTTGCCCCGGTTACCTACTTGGTCGCCCCGGTTACCCACTTGGTCGCCCCGGTTACCCACTTGGTCGCCCCGGTTACCCACTTGGTCGCCCCGGTTACCTACTTGGTTGCCCCGGTTACCCACTTGGTTGCCCCGGTTACCTACTTGGTCGCCCCGGTTACCCACTTGGTCGCCCCGGTTACCTACTTGGTTGCCCCGGTTACCCACTTGGTTGCCCCGGTTACCCACTTGGTTGCCCCGGTTACCCACTTGGTCGCCCCGGTTACCCACTTGGTCGCCCCGGTTACCTACTTGGTCGCCCCGGTTACCCACTTGGTCGCCCCGGTTACCCACTTGGTCGCCCCGGTTACCCACTTGGTCGCCCCGGTTACCCACTTGGTCGCCCCGGTTACCTACTTGGTCGCCCCGGTTACCCACTTGGTCGCCCCGGTTACCCACTTGGTCGCCTCGGTTACCCACTTGGTCGCCCCGGTTACCCACTTGGTTGCCCCGGTTACCTACTTGGTCGCCCCGGTTACCCACTTGGTCGCCCCGGTTACCCACTTGGTCGCCCCGGTTACCCACTTGGTCGCCCCGGTTACCTACTTGGTCGCCCCGGTTACCCACTTGGTCGCCCCGGTTACCCACTTGGTCGCCTCGGTTACCCACTTGGTCGCCCCGGTTACCCACTTGGTCGCCCCGGTTACCTACTTGGTCGCCCCGGTTACCCACTTGGTCGCCCCGGTTACCCACTTGGTCGCCCCGGTTACCCACTTGGTCGCCCCGGTTACCCACTTGGTCGCCCCGGTTACCTACTTGGTCGCCCCGGTTACCCACTTGGTCGCCCCGGTTACCCACTTGGTCGCCTCGGTTACCCACTTGGTCGCCCCGGTTACCCACTTGGTTGCCCCGGTTACCTACTTGGTCGCCCCGGTTACCCACTTGGTCGCCCCGGTTACCCACTTGGTCGCCCCGGTTACCCACTTGGTCGCCCCGGTTACCTACTTGGTTGCCCCGGTTACCCACTTGGTTGACCCGGTTACCCACTTGGTCGCCCCGGTTACCCACTTGGTCGCCCCGGTTACCCACTTGGTCGCCCCGGTTACCTACTTGGTTGCCCCGGTTACCCACTTAGTTGACCCGGTTACCCACTTGGTTACCCCGGTTACCCACTTGGTCGCCCCGGTTACCCACTTGGTCGCCCCGGTTACCTACTTGGTCGCCCCGGTTACCCACTTGGTTGCCCCGGTTACCCACTTGGTCGCCCCGGTTACCCACTTGGTCGCCCCGGTTACCCACTTGGTCGCCTCGGTTACCCACTTGGTCGCCCCGGTTACCCACTTGGTTGCCCCGGTTACCTACTTGGTCGCCCCGGTTACCCACTTGGTCGCCCCGGTTACCTACTTGGTTGCCCCGGTTACCCACTTGGTTGCCCCGGTTACCCACTTGGTTGCCCCGGTTACCCACTTGGTCGCCCCGGTTACCCACTTGGTCGCCCCGGTTACCTACTTGGTTGCCCCGGTTACCCACTTGGTTGCCCCGGTTACCCACTTGGTTGCCCCGGTTACCCACTTGGTCGCCCCGGTTACCCACTTGGTCGCCCCGGTTACCTACTTGGTTGCCCCGGTTACCCACTTGGTTGCCCCGGTTACCCACTTGGTTGCCCCGGTTACCCACTTGGTCGCCCCGGTTACCCACTTGGTCGCCCCGGTTACCTACTTGGTCGCCCCGGTTACCCACTTGGTCGCCCCGGTTACCCACTTGGTCGCCTCGGTTACCCACTTGGTCGCCCCGGTTACCCACTTGGTTGCCCCGGTTACCTACTTGGTCGCCCCGGTTACCCACTTGGTCGCCCCGGTTACCCACTTGGTCGCCCCGGTTACCCACTTGGTCGCCCCGGTTACCTACTTGGTCGCCTCGGTTACCCACTTGGTCGCCCCGGTTACCCACTTGGTCGCCCCGGTTACCTACTTGGTCGCCCCGGTTACCCACTTGGTCGCCCCGGTTACCCACTTGGTCGCCCCGGTTACCCACTTGGTCGCCCCGGTTACCCACTTGGTCGCCCCGGTTACCTACTTGGTCGCCCCGGTTACCCACTTGGTCGCCCCGGTTACCCACTTGGTCGCCTCGGTTACCCACTTGGTCGCCCCGGTTACCCACTTGGTTGCCCCGGTTACCTACTTGGTCTCCCCGGTTACCCACTTGGTCGCCCCGGTTACCCACTTGGTCGCCCCGGTTACCCACTTGGTCGCCCCGGTTACCTACTTGGTCGCCCCGGTTACCCACTTGGTCGCCCCGGTTACCTACTTGGTTGCCCCGGTTACCCACTTGGTTGCCCCGGTTACCCACTTGGTTGCCCCGGTTACCCACTTGGTCGCCCCGGTTACCCACTTGGTCGCCCCGGTTACCTACTTGGTTGCCCCGGTTACCCACTTGGTTGCCCCGGTTACCCACTTGGTTGCCCCGGTTACCCACTTGGTCGCCCCGGTTACCCACTTGGTCGCCCCGGTTACCTACTTGGTCGCCCCGGTTACCCACTTGGTCGCCCCGGTTACCCACTTGGTCGCCTCGGTTACCCACTTGGTCGCCCCGGTTACCTACTTGGTCGCCCCGGTTACCCACTTGGTCGCCCCGGTTACCCACTTGGTCGCCCCGGTTACCCACTTGGTCGCCCCGGTTACCCACTTGGTCGCCCCGGTTACCTACTTGGTTGCCCCGGTTACCCACTTAGTTGACCCGGTTACCCACTTGGTTACCCCGGTTACCCACTTGGTCGCCCCGGTTACCCACTTGGTCGCCCCGGTTACCTACTTGGTCGCCCCGGTTACCCACTTGGTTGCCCCGGTTACCCACTTGGTCGCCCCGGTTACCCACTTGGTCGCCCCGGTTACCCACTTGGTCGCCTCGGTTACCCACTTGGTCGCCCCGGTTACCCACTTGGTTGCCCCGGTTACCTACTTGGTCGCCCCGGTTACCCACTTGGTCGCCCCGGTTACCTACTTGGTTGCCCCGGTTACCCACTTGGTTGCCCCGGTTACCCACTTGGTTGCCCCGGTTACCCACTTGGTCGCCCCGGTTACCCACTTGGTCGCCCCGGTTACCTACTTGGTTGCCCCGGTTACCCACTTGGTTGCCCCGGTTACCCACTTGGTTGCCCCGGTTACCCACTTGGTCGCCCCGGTTACCCACTTGGTCGCCCCGGTTACCTACTTGGTTGCCCCGGTTACCCACTTGGTTGCCCCGGTTACCCACTTGGTTGCCCCGGTTACCCACTTGGTCGCCCCGGTTACCCACTTGGTCGCCCCGGTTACCTACTTGGTCGCCCCGGTTACCCACTTGGTCGCCCCGGTTACCCACTTGGTCGCCTCGGTTACCCACTTGGTCGCCCCGGTTACCCACTTGGTTGCCCCGGTTACCTACTTGGTCGCCCCGGTTACCCACTTGGTCGCCCCGGTTACCCACTTGGTCGCCCCGGTTACCCACTTGGTCGCCCCGGTTACCTACTTGGTCGCCTCGGTTACCCACTTGGTCGCCCCGGTTACCCACTTGGTCGCCCCGGTTACCTACTTGGTCGCCCCGGTTACCCACTTGGTCGCCCCGGTTACCCACTTGGTCGCCCCGGTTACCCACTTGGTCGCCCCGGTTACCCACTTGGTCGCCCCGGTTACCTACTTGGTCGCCCCGGTTACCCACTTGGTCGCCCCGGTTACCCACTTGGTCGCCTCGGTTACCCACTTGGTCGCCCCGGTTACCCACTTGGTTGCCCCGGTTACCTACTTGGTCTCCCCGGTTACCCACTTGGTCGCCCCGGTTACCCACTTGGTCGCCCCGGTTACCCACTTGGTCGCCCCGGTTACCTACTTGGTCGCCCCGGTTACCCACTTGGTCGCCCCGGTTACCTACTTGGTTGCCCCGGTTACCCACTTGGTTGCCCCGGTTACCCACTTGGTTGCCCCGGTTACCCACTTGGTCGCCCCGGTTACCCACTTGGTCGCCCCGGTTACCTACTTGGTTGCCCCGGTTACCCACTTGGTTGCCCCGGTTACCCACTTGGTTGCCCCGGTTACCCACTTGGTCGCCCCGGTTACCCACTTGGTCGCCCCGGTTACCTACTTGGTCGCCCCGGTTACCCACTTGGTCGCCCCGGTTACCTACTTGGTTGCCCCGGTTACCCACTTGGTTGCCCCGGTTACCCACTTGGTTGCCCCGGTTACCCACTTGGTCGCCCCGGTTACCCACTTGGTCGCCCCGGTTACCTACTTGGTCGCCTCGGTTACCCACTTGGTCGCCCCGGTTACCTACTTGGTCGCCCCGGTTACCCACTTGGTCGCCCCGGTTACCCACTTGGTCGCCCCGGTTACCCACTTGGTCGCCCCGGTTACCCACTTGGTCGCCTCGGTTACCCACTTGGTCGCCCCGGTTACCTACTTGGTCTCCCCGGTTACCCACTTGGTCGCCCCGGTTACCCACTTGGTCGCCTCGGTTACCTACTTGGTCTCCCCGGTTACCCACTTGGTCGCCCCGGTTACCCACTTGGTTGCCCCGGTTACCTACTTGGTCGCCCCGGTTACCCACTTGGTCGCCCCGGTTACCCACTTGGTCGCCCCGGTTACCTACTTGGTCGCCCCGGTTACCCACTTGGTCGCCCCGGTTACCTACTTGGTTGCCTCGGTTACCCACTTGGTCGCCCCGGTTACCCACTTGGTTGCCCCGGTTACCTACTTGGTCGCCCCGGTTACCCACTTGGTTGCCCCGGTTACCCACTTGGTTTCCCGGTTACCTACTTGGTTGCCCCGGTTACCCACTTGGTTGCCCCGGTTACCCACTTAGTTGCCCCGGTTACCCACTTGGTTGCCCCGGTTACCTACTTGGTTGCCCCGGTTACCCACTTGGTCGCCCCGGTTACCCACTTAGTTGCCCCGGTTACCCACTTGGTTGCCCCGGTTACCTACTTGGTTGCCCCGGTTACCTACTTGGTCGCCCCGGTTACCCACTTGGTCGCCCCGGTTACCCACTTGGTTGCCCCGGTTACCTACTTGGTCGCCCCGGTTACCCACTTGGTCGCCCCGGTTACCCACTTGGTTGCCCCGGTTACCTACTTGGTCGCCCCGGTTACCCACTTGGTCGCCCCGGTTACCCACTTGGTCGCCCCGGTTACCTACTTGGTCGCCCCGGTTACCCACTTGGTCGCCCCGGTTACCCACTTGGTCGCCCCGGTTACCCACTTGGTCGCCCCGGTTACCTACTTGGTCTCCCCGGTTACCCACTTGGTCGCCCCGGTTACCC
Organism: Nemertoderma westbladi; assembly: GCA_032718475.1. NCBI lineage: Eukaryota > Metazoa > Xenacoelomorpha > Nemertodermatida > Nemertodermatidae > Nemertoderma > Nemertoderma westbladi. The sequence continues at coordinate 26,572 of JAUCBJ010008207.1, forward strand.
ACTTGGTCGCCTCGGTTACCTACTTGGTCTCCCCGGTTACCTACTTGGTCGCCCCGGTTACCCACTTGGTCGCCCCGGTTACCTACTTGGTCGCCCCGGTTACCCACTTGGTCGCCCCGGTTACCTACTTGGTTGCCTCGGTTACCCACTTGGTCGCCCCGGTTACCCACTTGGTTGCCCCGGTTACCTACTTGGTCGCCCCGGTTACCCACTTGGTTGCCCCGGTTACCCACTTGGTTGCCCCGGTTACCCACTTAGTTGCCCCGGTTACCCACTTGGTTGCCCCGGTTACCTACTTGGTTGCCCCGGTTACCCACTTGGTCGCCCCGGTTACCCACTTGGTCGCCCCGGTTACCCACTTGGTCGCCCCGGTTACCCACTTGGTCGCCCCGGTTACCCACTTGGTTGCCCCGGTTACCCACTTGGTCGCCCCGGTTACCCACTTGGTTGCCCCGGTTACCTACTTGGTCGCCCCGGTTACCCACTTGGTCGCCCCGGTTACCCACTTGGTCGCCCCGGTTACCTACTTGGTCGCCCCGGTTACCCACTTGGTCGCCCCGGTTACCTACTTGGTCGCCCCGGTTACCCACTTGGTCGCCCCGGTTACCCACTTGGTCGCCCCGGTTACCCACTTAGTTGCCCCGGTTACCTACTCAGTTGTCTGTCGGTAACTGGTTCCGGTTCCGAGTCTCTCACATCAGCTGCGTACGGTGGCGGATTCTGCGGATACTCTAAACCCGCCTCCGCATCTTTATTCCCAACGTAGGATTCCTGGAAACAAAGACAACAATAAGTTCACCGATACTAAACGAAATTATTGAACTAAATATAATTTTATAATCCTAGAAATTATAAATTACAATTTATTAGATGAAAAACAAGTAAATCGTCTTTCTGACACTGAGATATATTATTTGCCTCGCTCGGAGATAAGCTCTGTCCAGGATTTAATTAAGTCCCATAGAATAAAACGGAAACTTAAGGTCCGATTATTTAGAGCAGCAGTAGTTCCAGTACTCCTCTATGGGAGTCCATGCTGGGCTCTAACTGCTGAGGACACAAATTCTCTGGATTATAACTTCAGGGATAATGACTGTAGAAAGGGTCTAATGCCACGGTTAACGAAAACAGTTTCTATTTATATGGCCATATTTACGAGGGAGTACTTATAAGGACCTTCCGTTTAGAAATTACAGCAAAATATAAACACCTCAGAAAACTGAATATCGGAATTTGGTGGCATAATAATTAGTTGTACCGTACGTTAAATTTAATATTATGGTTTAGGTTTATAAATTGTGTTTTAATGTTATTTTACTTTATTTACTGAAGACGTCCGTGAGGATGAAATGGCCATATAAATAGAAACTGTTTTCGTTAACCGTGGCATTAGACCCTTTCTACAGTCATTATCCCTGAAGTTATAATTATGGATACGCCACGAACGGCATCATTTCGACTTCTTTCCCATTTAAATATAAATCTCTGGATGGCACATTCACAAGAATGCTACGCCGGGTTCATTGTGTCAAGTACAATGCACACATCTCCAACCAGACACTATATAACATTGGAGGTATCTCATTGGTTCCCCCAAGCTTGACACTAGAACAAAATCGCCTCCGCTTTGCAGGACATTGCTTTCGCCGTGAGGACCAACCAGTGCATAATCTTGTACTTTGGCAGCCTCATGGAGTGAATAACATGGTTGACTTTCTAAAGATTTATCTTGAACAATACTGGCCTCGTAGATGCGGATAATCTTACGAAAGTCATGGGGGATAGGGAGTTGTGGCGCCGCAATTTTGTTATTGAGCCGGCACAGCATTCTCAATGCCCAGCTGCAATGCAGCATGTCGTTTATAGTAATTAGCAGTAGGTGTTTGTCGATTAACGTCTCCAGTAGTCATATCTAGCCACATTCCATCGGGCCGCACCTTCCTACCCAACCGTCTAACAGACTGTCCTGACCACCTCAACCTAACGAGTTCCTCAAAAAATAAAGGACATCTTAACTTTTATAACTTAACTTTAACTTTCTCGCAGAAGATGGTAGAATGTAGAGAAGATGGTACAGTGTAAGGAAGTTGCCTATAAAGTAATTGGGCAAAATTATTTTCCGATGTGTATTTTTTTCATTAGGAAAGGCAAAATCAACACATGTTTAAATTACTACCGATTACTCGAGGGGACACAAAAATTAAGCTTTATCCACTTCTATTAACTTTAGTTCATTGTTTTGGTTAGAATATCGTGCCACAGTATCCTGATCCTCTACATTAATTGAAAACTTAACATTGTTAATTATTCACCAAGGCGAAATATAAATTCAGGTTTGGATTTGAATCAAATCCCATTTGTTGACTTCGATATCTAGGGCTTTTTATTTTTGTATCGCAATGGAATTGGGGCCATTTTGTTTGTACAGAACAAAAGAAATACATTATGGTAAGTATATTATACAAATATACAATGGATTTAGGGCTTTGTGCAAAAATATGGAAACCAATTGGAGTTAGGGCCCAGCCCAAAATAATAGTAGGCCCTATATGATGGTGTTTGTTAAAATGAGACCGGGTACGTTAAATAATTTTCTAGAACAGCACAACATATTTTACGATAAGAGCAAAATACGACTTAGTCTTATAAATAGAATAACGTACCTATATTCCCATCCGTATCAATAAAACATACTGAGAAACTAAGTATAAATTATAATTACAGAATTAGACAATATTAACACTAAGACTAGATACATAGGCCTAGATATTAGATATAAATTGGTCTGTTTGTCAGATGAAACAAAATACCAACCTGTTGTTGACCTTGATAAGCCATCGATTATTGTTCCTCTGTTGAGTGACTGCCTGCGTGACCGGTCTGTCGGTAGAGACTCAGCGATTCGGGTAGAAATTTGTAGTTTAGTTAGAATATTCGTTGTCGGTACGACGGTACGTGGTTATTGTATTACTGCTTTCTCAGTCAGTACCGGTAAGACTTCCTTGCCTGGCTAAAATGTCCTGGCTGAATGCTGTATCAGTGTATGGCGGTAATCAACCCAGCCAACCAGTCAACAGGTTAATAAATCTGCGATTTCTGTATTTAGCAAATAATATCCAATGTTTCAGGTACCGGTACGCTTATACAGGCAGACTACAGGAGTACTGGTACACTGGTGCTTAGATCGTGGCTTTTCCAATTAACATTATTCCATTTTGTTCGTTATGTGGTTGGAGAAACCTGCTAGGGGCTGCTACTAAGCAGCAACCAATCACGTTAATCCTGTATGAATGAATGAATAATTCGTTTAATTTCCTGTACATAATGGAGGAATGTAAATAGGAAAATTACCGTTAATCACAAACACAGATTACATAAAACTTTATAATTACAGAAATAATACGTTAAAATTACTTTAAAAAGTATGATAAAATTTCCCCCCCCCCCCCCCCCCCCGGTAGCTAAAAATTGAATAATTCCAGTAAAAATAAATAAAACTTTAAACCGTATATGTGACTTGTTAGCTGAGATTAGCAACTTAATAAAAATTAAAATCAGGCTAAGTAAAATAATAAATAAATAAATAAAAAATTGAAAATACGTTGACAATTGAACGATAAGCCTACAAACTGTAGATAAATAAAGATAAACTCTGTTTAACACAGAGTCAATGAGAATGGAATATTGCTAACATGAAAATGTTCAGGTTACCATTATTCCATATCTCAGGATCTGAATTCATTATTATCACCCTCCCCTTGCAACCTTGTCTATTTCATTATACAAGTTATATACCGAAAGCAGTCAGGCGTCAGGCAGAACAGAAGGTCACGAAGGTACAGCAAATCAAATTATTAAGAATTGAAGCAACGGTAATAATAGCCAAAGCCAATACCAGTACATAATACTATTAATACAGGTAGTACGTTTTGTTAATTCAATACTTGAAGAGCCTTAACGGGGCCTTATTTTTCTCATGGTAGTTACATGGGAGCAGTAATGAGACAATTAAAAAAGTAGTGGAATGTAATTTATGCGATAAAAAATACACAGCAACTTCTGCATTATCGAGACACAAACAAAAATTGATAAAAGGATAACCGACAGCGAAACTAAACCATTTCCACGTTCCATTTCTTTTTGCTACTCTCGTGTCGGGAATGCTACAGACAGACTTCTGGACTTTGGACCAATTGAATGGATAGGATGTAGCGCTTGCACGGGTGTAAACACTACGCCGACAACCGGCAACCACTGCCGACAACAGCAAATATGAAAATGTAACCTGAGTTCGTAACTCTCGTTTATTGTTTTGGTTACCGGTTGACTACCTTCCACTGTAACCTGTTCCTTTCCCCGAATTAATAAATAACATTAATTAGCTTTAATAATGGTTGTCGGCGTTGGTTTTTCGGGCGTTACGGCGTAGCATTTACACCCCGTTTGCACGAAGTGGTTCAGTACCGGATTAAGCCTCCGGTGGCCCTAAGGCACATTTTAGTAATTTCCAAAAATGGCCCGAAAATTGATATTTTTCCGCAAACCCTTTCAAAAGAAAAACCTGCTAAAAAAACTGAAATTGTGAAAATGTTGCGAAGGAAATACAGTATAAAGTATTTTCGTTGGATGACTGACTGCGTGCAAATAACTACTAAGTACTTTAATAATAAGTAGGCCTACTTTGCAAAAATAGTTTTCATCAAGAATTGTAACATTACTAAACGGCATATTATGCCTATAAAACCTTTGCTATAAAAAGTGTAATGGTTTTGATAGAATTTCTCAAGCTTTAATTTTTTAATATATTAATGGGACCATTACTGCATTACCCAAAATCTATTTGTTTTATTTATAAAGCTACTATTCTGAAACTTTAACACAATGATCTGTGATCTTTTATAAACTACAGTATGAAAACTGAGTATAGATAGCTTCATAAACTGTTTGTTTGAAAAATATGGCACTTTTTGAGAAGGTCGGGTTTTTCAAAATTAGGTGCAAAAAAATTGTTACAAAATCGGCTCTAGAAGATCCAAATGGTCATGTTTTATAAAACCAACAATAGTGCAAATTTTCGAAAATTTCATTTCTGTGGGGGTTATAGTTGGCCCCCTTAAGGCTGACTGGCTCCTGTAGGTATTTAGTAATTTTGATCGGATCGTGGGAATGTGTTATTTATTTTCTGTAGGGTAGGTTTTGCAGGGTACTTATCTTAACAGGACTTGCTGAGTATAACACACCAAAAGTGTGGGCTTTGTGCAAAGATATAATATTTCTGATCTAGATTTGGACTTGCTGAGAAAGAAATGTTCTCCGATAGAAAACAGTCTCGGAAATAAGTACTTTTTGTCACTAATTTGAATTTACAAAATTCAATTATGCTTTTAGGTTTTGCAGGAATTGCACCTAAAAGGCCATCGAATGCAAAATTCAATACACGAGGGCAGAACATCTGAATTTTGGTTAAATTAAATTAGTGTCAAGAGGTTATTTCTTTTTTTTTATCAACAACTATTTTATCTACAATTAATTTATCGTTTTTTTTATCTATTAGGGCCTATATGTATTTATAAAACTTATAAAAACTTATATAAAACTTTAAGAGCATAAATAACTACAAATAATTCCCCACCAATAAATAAAATTAAATTTTCCATTGTTCATAATTAGCACTTTAAAGTTTTACTGCCCATGTTTTATAATTTCCCTGCCATCAGGTCTTGAACTAATAACACAAGCACCTGTCGGTCGACTGAGCTAGAATTTTGCACTTTCTATCAGAAATTTAGGGATAGAAACAGAAAGTAGCCGAAAGATGCACTTTCTTGCTGTTTTCTATAAATTTTAGTGAGAAAAAATGTTGACTTTTCAGATAAAAACATTTTTTTACAAGAATGACTCGCTGAGAAAAAATGGCCCGTATTTTCGGCTGGCCCTAAGGCACGTGCCTTATATGCCTTAAGGTTAATCCGGCACTTGTGGTTGGTATCATAAAAGTTGTGTGAATAAAACGCAACACGAGATTCTGGGTGATGAATTAATATGTGAGACCTGCATTTTGCCCACATTGAATATTACTACGTGGCAAGTACTTCAATGAGATATTGTATAAGTACAGTATGTTTATAACTAAACCGGACTTAACTATAAATATTTCATTTACAGTACATCATTGTGATTAAACTAATCCACTTATACTATGGTATTTTTTATTTTTCTTGCATTTATTATGCCTGGTATTGTAGTATATAATATCATATGGCAGTACAGTATGGCTTACTCGATTACTAACTGACTAACACTAGCAGCTTAATTACTGCTGTACTGTAATATCTGATTACTTTGGAATAATGGTAACCTGAACTTTTTGAAGTTAGCAATATGAATCAAATGGGGCGTATATTTTCCACATGGAAAAATTATGAAGAATTAAAGAATGTAATTTTAGTTGCACTTACAGTAAAAGTAGAGAACGATGTATTGTATTAGTATTAGATAAAAAAGAAAGAAAGGCACATAACCGGATAAAAGGATTTATATTAATTAAAAATTAAGGTAGGTCATTTAGGTAGAGAGCATAGCGGATCTCGCAGTCGAGACGTTAGCAATATTCCAGTCTCATTGACTCTGTGTTAAACAGGATTAACGTGATTGGTTGCTGCTTAGTAGCAGCCCCTAGCAGGTTTCTCCAACCACATAACTTGTTTTATACAAAATGGAATAATGTTAACTGGAAAAGCCACTATCTAAGCACCCGTGACTGGTACCACTCACCACTAGGACTGGCTTAATCACCTTTCACCTGTCTGCCTGTTCTACCTTCTAATAGACTTAATACCAGAATACTGTAATAGGTTATCTTGCTTGAGGTGACAGGGAGAGGCGAACTGGGAACTTCATTCATATCGTGACAGAGTAGCTAACTCTTAAGTTAATGATGTAAATAAGGCCTACAGTCCTACAGCCTACAGTCCTACAGCCTACAGTCCTACAGCCTACAGTCCTACAGCCTACAGCCTACAGCCTACAGTCCTTGCCTACAGTACGGTCTGACCGTGAAGCGTGTTGATCAGATCATCAATTAATTATAGTTAAAAAGTATTAAAAATAAAAGAAACAAAATTATTGACTTGAAAACAATTTACCTAGATTTAGATTATATTAGTTTATTGACATAATTAAGTTCCACAAGCGACTGATGAAAGAAAGTAACAGAAAAATACAAACAGGTAACATAACAATATATGAAAGGAAGACACAACATTGATACAAACAAATACAGTACATTTGTAAGCAGTCATAAAAACAATAACAAGAACAATGTGACAAACTATAGCATGCAGCAGACCACTAGGGAACGAGAACTATATGTGTATGATTCATAAGTAATAATAATTAATCGATTAACAATAATGAAAAACTAATGATATGCAAGCGGGATCAATGACAAGACACAAATACAGATTCAAACGGACACGGTAGAAAATGCGATGTAATTAATTATAATTGTTATCAACAGTCATACCCAATAACTAATTGATTAACACTTCCTACATTGGAGGCCCTATTTAAATGTACAATGAGATATAATGTGACTTAACTCAACTACAGGAAAACAATATACCTGAGCACATGTGTGGTTGTTAAGTATTAGAATACTTGGCAAGAATCTAAATTTTACGTCACTAACACCACCTAGTGGAATCTCGAATAACTACAGTTTCTGCTGTAATACACTATATACTTTAAGACTCAATAATATAAAATCAATTTGTGTCACTTTATAAATAATATTCAATGTTAACATGCTCAGGTAAATGTCACGCTTAACTTCAAATCAACTCAAATTTTAATAAAATTTATATAACTTTCGGTTTTTGGTACGAATTATGTAGAATTGTCTAAAACTTTATTGGCATAACTACAGTATATTAACCTCAAGTTAATACTATCAGTTTAACCAAAAGAGTAATAGGTTTTACATATACTAAATATATTTATTTATATAAAATATACTACCGCGTTATTTTAATGCTATTTATTTATCGCTTGCCATACTTGCCCTCCAGGCCCGGATTAAGGGGGTGCAATGGGTGCATGTGCAATGGAATGGGGGCAGATGCAATGGGTGCAGGTGCAGGCGCAATGGAATGGGTGCAGATGCAATGGGTGCAGCTGCAGGTGCAATGGAATGGGTGCAGATGCAATGGGTGCAGGTGCAATGGGTGCATGTGCAATGGAATGGGTGCAGATGCAATGGGTGCAGGTGCAGAAGGTGTAGGTGTAATGGGTTCAGGTGCAATCAACCTTACCTACTTTCACAATAGTGTTTAGCGCTACAGGTTGAGACTAAAGGATGTAGAAATATCGCTGTCTTGAGTCTTTGAGATTTGAAAAACGTAGAACTTTTTTTCATTTTTCTCTTATTATGTTAATTTTATTTAAGTTTAAAATACAAATAATTACTGGAAGGGGACGCCAATGGAAAACTACACTTGGCTGGGCCGCCAAGTCATTAATACGGCCCAGTTCCTCTCTCGTCTAAAATAATGTACAGTATAGACCAAAAAATATATATGAACCAAAAATATTTATATACATTGAAAACAATAATAGAAAATAATATATACAATACATAGAGCGCATTGACTGTACAAATAAATACAATACATAGAGAAATTCGTCCATAGTATGTGTGTACTCTGCGTACCCGGACAGTGTATGTACGTTCCCGGACAGTGTATTATGTTCCCGGACAATGTATGTTTGTTCCCGGACAGTGTACTGTATGTAAGTTCCCGGACAGTGCATGTATGTTCTTGGGAGACCACGTGGGAGAAACTGGTGGCAAATTCCATCTCAGCGAAATAATAACTCACCTCAATGTTAAAATCTCGATATAGTGAAAGGAGCAGTGGTAAGTTATTCTAACCAAAACAATAAAGAAAGTCAACACAGTAGATCCGGTTACAGCTCCGGTTTAGCTGTTATTTGCATCGAATTTCACAGTGTATGTTTGTTCCCAGTCTTGTGTATGTATGTTCCCGGACAGTATATGTATATATGTTCCGAACTGCTAAAGCTTTGCGTTATCCTCCACATTAAGAAATAAAATTAACAAACACAATACCAAACAAATATTGATTGCTTGGTAGTGTTAGTAATGTAGCATTAGCTAACCCCTGCTGAATGTTATGTTATTAAATTGTTTACTCTGTAGCAAGTGTTTGTTTACTCTGTAGCAAGTGTTTGTTTACTCTGTAGCAAGTGTTTGTTTACTCTGTAGCAAGTGTTTGTTTACTTTGTAGCAAGTGTTTGTTTACTCTGTAGCAAGTGTTTGTTTACTCTGTAGCAAGTGTTTGTTTACTCTGTAGCAAGTGTTTGTTTACTTTGTAGCAAGTGTTTGTTTACTCTGTAGCAAGTGTTTGTTTACTCTGTAGCAAGTGTTTGTTTACTTTGTAGCAAGTGTTTGTTTACTCTGTAGCAAGTGTTTGTTTACTCTGTAGCAAGTGTTTGTTTACTTTGTAGCAAGTGTTTGTTTACTCTGTAGCAAGTGTTTGTTTACTCTGTAGCAAGTGTTTGTTTACTCTGTAGCAAGTGTTTGTTTACTCTGTAGCAAGTGTTTGTTTACTCTGTAGCAAGTGTTTGTTTACTCTGTAGCAAGTGTTTGTTTACTCTGTAGCAAGTGTTTGTTTACTTTGTAGCAAGTGTTTGTTTACTCTGTAGCAAGTGTTTGTTTACTCTGTAGCAAGTGTTTGTTTACTCTGTAGCAAGTGTTTGTTTACTTTGTAGCAAGTGTTTGTTTACTCTGTAGCAAGTGTTTGTTTACTCTGTAGCAAGTGTTTGTTTACTTTGTAGCAAGTGTTTGTTTACTCTGTAGCAAGTGTTTGTTTACTCTGTAGCAAGTGTTTGTTTACTTTGTAGCAAGTGTTTGTTTACTCTGTAGCAAGTGTTTGTTTACTCTGTAGCAAGTGTTTGTTTACTCTGTAGCAAGTGTTTGTTTACTCTGTAGCAAGTGTTTGTTTACTTTGTAGCAACTGTTTGTTTACTTTGTAGCAAGTGTTTGTTTACTCTGTAGCAAGTGTTTGTTTACTTTGTAGCAAGTGTTTGTTTACTCTGTAGCAAGTGTTTGTTTACTCTGTAGCAAGTGTTTGTTTACTCTGTAGCAAGTGTTTGTTTACCCTGTAGCAAGTGTTTGTTTACTTTGTAGCAAGTGTTTGTTTACTTTGTAGCAAGTGTTTGTTTACTCTGTAGCAAGTGTTTGTTTACTCTGTAGCAAGTGTTTGTTTACTTTGTAGCAAGTGTTTGTTTACTCTGTAGCAAGTGTTTGTTTACTCTGTAGCAAGTGTTTGTTTACTTTGTAGCAAGTGTTTGTTTACTTTGTAGCAAGTGTTTGTTTACTCTGTAGCAAGTGTTTGTTTACTCTGTAGCAAGTATTTGTTTACTCTGTAGCAAGTGTTTGTTTACTCTGTAGCAAGTGTTTGTTTACTCTGTAGCAAGTGTTTGTTTACTCTATAGCAAGTGTTTGCTTACTCTGTATCAAGTGTTTGTTTACTCTGTAGCAAGTGTTTGCTTACTCTGTAGCAAGTGTTTGTTTACTCTGTAGCAAGTGTTTGTTTACTTTGTAGCAAGTGTTTGTTTACTCTGTAGCAAGTGTTTGTTTACTCCGTAGCAAGTGTTTGTTTACTCTGTAGCAAGTGTTTGTTTACTCTGTAGCAAGTGTTTGTTTACTCTGTAGCAAGTGTTTGTTTACTCTGTAGCAAGTGTTTGTTTACTCTGTAGCAAGTATTTGTTTACTCTGTAGCAAGTGTTTGTTTACTCTGTAGCAAGTGTTTGTTTACTCTGTAGCAAGTGTTTGTTTACTCTGTAGCAAGTGTTTGTTTACTCTGTAGCAAGTGTTTGTTTACTCTGTAGCAAGTGTTTGTTTACTTTGTAGCAAGTGTTTGTTTACTTTGTAGCAAGTGTTTGTTTACTCTGTAGCAAGTGTTTGTTTACTCTGTAGCAAGTATTTGTTTACTCTGTAGCAAGTGTTTGTTTACTCTGTAGCAAGTGTTTGTTTACTCTGTAGCAAGTGTTTGTTTACTTTGTAGCAAGTGTTTGTTTACTCTGTAGCAAGTGTTTGTTTACTCTGTAGCAAGTGTTTGTTTACTCTGTAGCAAGTGTTTGTTTACTTTGTAGCAAGTGTTTGTTTACTCTGTAGCAAGTGTTTGTTTACTCTGTAGCAAGTGTTTGTTTACTTTGTAGCAAGTGTTTGTTTACTCTGTAGCAAGTGTTTGTTTACTCTGTAGCAAGTGTTTGTTTACTTTGTAGCAAGTGTTTGTTTACTCTGTAGCAAGTGTTTGTTTACTCTGTAGCAAGTGTTTGTTTACTCTGTAGCAAGTGTTTGTTTACTCTGTAGCAAGTGTTTGTTTACTCTGTAGCAAGTGTTTGTTTACTCTGTAGCAAGTGTTTGTTTACTCTGTAGCAAGTGTTTGTTTACTTTGTAGCAAGTGTTTGTTTACTCTGTAGCAAGTGTTTGTTTACTCTGTAGCAAGTGTTTGTTTACTCTGTAGCAAGTGTTTGTTTACTTTGTAGCAAGTGTTTGTTTACTCTGTAGCAAGTGTTTGTTTACTCTGTAGCAAGTGTTTGTTTACTTTGTAGCAAGTGTTTGTTTACTCTGTAGCAAGTGTTTGTTTACTCTGTAGCAAGTGTTTGTTTACTCTGTAGCAAGTGTTTGTTTACTCTGTAGCAAGTGTTTGTTTACTCTGTAGCAAGTGTTTGTTTACTCTGTAGCAAGTGTTTGTTTACTCTGTAGCAAGTGTTTGTTTACTTTGTAGCAAGTGTTTGTTTACTTTGTAGCAAGTGTTTGTTTACTCTGTAGCAAGTGTTTGTTTACTTTGTAGCAAGTGTTTGTTTACTCTGTAGCAAGTGTTTGTTTACTCTGTAGCAAGTGTTTGTTTACTCTGTAGCAAGTGTTTGTTTACCCTGTAGCAAGTGTTTGTTTACTCTGTAGCAAGTGTTTGTTTACTTTGTAGCAAGTGTTTGTTTACTCTGTAGCAAGTGTTTGTTTACTCTGTAGCAAGTGTTTGTTTACTTTGTAGCAAGTGTTTGTTTACTCTGTAGCAAGTGTTTGTTTACTCTGTAGCAAGTGTTTGTTTACTTTGTAGCAAGTGTTTGTTTACTTTGTAGCAAGTGTTTGTTTACTCTGTAGCAAGTGTTTGTTTACTCCGTAGCAAGTGTTTGTTTACTCTGTAGCAAGTGTTTGTTTACTCTGTAGCAAGTGTTTGTTTACCCTGTAGCAAGTGTTTGTTTACTTTGTAGCAAGTGTTTGTTTACTTTGTAGCAAGTGTTTGTTTACTCTGTAGCAAGTGTTTGTTTACTCTGTAGCAAGTGTTTGTTTACTTTGTAGCAAGTGTTTGTTTACTCTGTAGCAAGTGTTTGTTTACTCTGTAGCAAGTGTTTGTTTACTTTGTAGCAAGTGTTTGTTTACTTTGTAGCAAGTGTTTGTTTACTCTGTAGCAAGTGTTTGTTTACTCTGTAGCAAGTATTTGTTTACTCTGTAGCAAGTGTTTGTTTACTCTGTAGCAAGTGTTTGTTTACTCTGTAGCAAGTGTTTGTTTACTCTATAGCAAGTGTTTGCTTACTCTGTAGCAAGTGTTTGTTTACTCTGTAGCAAGTGTTTGCTTACTCTGTAGCAAGTGTTTGTTTACTCTGTAGCAAGTGTTTGTTTACTTTGTAGCAAGTGTTTGTTTACTCTGTAGCAAGTGTTTGTTTACTCCGTAGCAAGTGTTTGTTTACTCTGTAGCAAGTGTTTGTTTACTCTGTAGCAAGTGTTTGTTTACTCTGTAGCAAGTGTTTGTTTACTCTGTAGCAAGTGTTTGTTTACTCTGTAGCAAGTATTTGTTTACTCTGTAGCAAGTGTTTGTTTACTCTGTAGCAAGTGTTTGTTTACTCTGTAGCAAGTGTTTGTTTACTCTGTAGCAAGTGTTTGTTTACTCTGTAGCAAGTGTTTGTTTACTCTGTAGCAAGTGTTTGTTTACTTTGTAGCAAGTGTTTGTTTACTTTGTAGCAAGTGTTTGTTTACTCTGTAGCAAGTGTTTGTTTACTCTGTAGCAAGTATTTGTTTACTCTGTAGCAAGTGTTTGTTTACTCTGTAGCAAGTGTTTGTTTACTCTGTAGCAAGTGTTTGTTTACTCTGTAGCAAGTGTTTGCTTACTCTGTAGCAAGTGTTTGTTTACTCTGTAGCAAGTGTTTGTTTACTCTGTAGCAAGTGTTTGTTTACTCTGTAGCAAGTGTTTGTTTACTCTGTAGCAAGTGTTTGTTTACTCTGTAGCAAGTGTTTGTTTACTCTGTAGCAAGTGTTTGTTTACTCTGTAGCAAGTGTTTGTTTACTCTGTAGCAAGTGTTTGTTTACTTTCTTCTTAATAAAAATAACCTGGCATCGACTGAAGTTCCATCTTGGTGTAGTTGCAGTAAACCCACGATCTCCGGGGTTCGATCCCCGCCAGGTCAGTTTTCTTTTCGGCACGAATGTTTTGAAGGAATTATCCAGGGCGCATCTCTGTCTTACAGAAGATCCGTAAGTGGTAGCTAAATGAGTACTGGAGTTTGGTCTGGGGAGTATAGCTCTGGGGGGACCGCCCTGGAAATATCTCGGACTTTGTGAGTATAATTCCTGGACTAACGGCCGAAGAAAATACTTTTTTAGCTTTTATAGCAGTGAAATAAAACGTTAGTCTAAAAATCTTTTAAAATTACAATACGGCAACAAATTGATATTTTTCAGTTTCTCAGAAAAAAAAACGAGACACTGGTAGAGTTAACAACCTCATAAGTTATTCCATGAATCGACGGTCCTACTGGAAAATGAATTCTTTACAATGAGTAACCTACAAAATGGCTTAAACAGTTTACGGTTATTACCCCTATTTGTGGTGCTGTTACTAAATGTAAAGAAATCGCACATATTTAAATCAATTATGTTTATTAATTTATTGAATAAACTATTTTCAGATCAAATATGTGCCTACGTAGTCTGTCAACTTCAATTTATTTATTCCAATCCTTCAAAGTACTAAATAGATATACCCTCCACCAAATGGTAGCCTTCTTGTACTCTATTACCAACTTAAATCAATACTGTATATTATTGAACACATACTGTAGGCCTACATGTTGGTGTTTGAGTAATACCATTTATGAAAATGAAGATGATGAATTGGTGGTGGTCCGGGAGGCCCGTATGGTGACCATTATATCTGGGGGGGGGGGGGGGGGGGGCAGAGGCCAAATCTGGGGGGGCAAACCCATAACTGGGTTAGGGAGCATACAGCAAAGTGAGAGTTAATTTAGTACATAAAGTAAAATCAATATTGTTGAAGAGCGTGGGGCGAGGCAAGAAGTTGGCGGACCCTTGTCTAACTGACATTGTTAAGGGAGAGGGCCAATAATAGCAATTAGTTGATTTCGTTACGATTTTGACATGCCAATAACTTTGTACCACCACTAATAAATAACTTTGTACCACCACTAATAAATAACTTTGTCGGATTTAATTAACCCTGCCGAGTTTAAAATTTGTAGGCCTAAATATGTCCAAAAGTTAAATTTAGAATTAAAAAAATAAAATTTTAGATATGTATACCAGCGCAAGCAACCATCAGCGCCTAGCCTATTACTATTAGATGTAAGCTGGCTCCCAAACTGCAGACAATACTGTAGGTCAACAGTGAACAACCCGCTCTGGTCCCCTGGTAGCCAATGAGAGAACCTGGAGCTTCCGTGTATGTTTAGTAATCATATGTTTAGTATATCATATATATGAGCTGCAATCTGATAGGCCTAGAGTAAAGTGTAAATTCAATCACTATCAAAATCTATAAAGAGATGCGGTCTGCCAACAAGCTTTCCGGGCCTGAGTTGTGAGTAGCAACATAGATAGAACAAATAACGGTACATAATACAATGTAAATCGTACCCCCAAAAGCCCCCCCCCCCCCCCCCCCCCCCCCCCCCCGCACGGTACGGGCCTTGGTGGCATAGAAGCCTGGGCTTGAAGGTTGCCACCACCTGGGAGAGAGAGAGAGAGAGAGAGAGAGAGAGAGAGAGAGCGAGCAAGGATAAAGAGACAGAGTTTAATGATGTTAATATCTACTCATTGAATAGCAATGTTTTGTAGACATTAGCAAATCGTATATAACCAGCGCGAGCTATCTTACAACGGAAAAATAAACGGCGCGTGAAATATCGGTGAACACGTTCTATTAAATCAATGGTGCCCAGTTGAAACGGCGAACGAACAGGTATGCAATATTCTAGAATTGGTAGGACGTATATGACTTACCGTATAACCGGTTATCTGGGTGTGATCTGCTGAAATTTTGCGGGAATATATATAACATAATAATTTATTTCATTAAAAAAATAAAGCAGTTTATTCCAATAATACGGAATCCGAAACATGTAAAAAAATATCCCCTCTGAACACGAGTTTCATAATATTATATCTCGTATGCTTGTAGCGGAGGGTAGGCCTGGGGGTAACTTCGAGAGACAGGCAGTGGTTGTCAACCCGTTGTACATACTGTGGGTAGAGATATGTGGGGGAACCAAGGGAGGGTAGCCCGAGGGGCCTACAGCGTATGGTAGGGAATAGTCCAGCAGTAATGACGGTATATACCTGCAGGCTGTAGAAAGCCGTACGGGGAAGGCAGAGAGAGAGGGAGAGATGAGGATAAAGCAACCAATAGCTGGCTAGAACTGCAACCAATAGCTGTAGGCTATCCACGGTCCCAGCTATATAGGCCTAGCTGGGAAAAGCCTCTAGCTATAATCTTTTGTTGGGTTCACTTTCTATAGAAGGGCTTGCAGTTTGGAGTTTAACTAGTCTTTATAATCTTTGTGTTAATGAGAAGGTTTAAGGCCTGTTATTAATGCAGTGAGATTGACTTCACACTATTGTAATTGTAAGGTGAACTAGTTTTTGTCGCCTTTTTTGGTCGTTTCACCCATTATAAACGGATTCCGATTTAGTTAAAGATCAGAACTATTTGTAGGAGATTTAGTTTTCGTACTTTGGCGCAATTATTTCATTTTGTGTTAAATAAACTTTATTTCATTTTGTGTTAAATAAACTTTATTTCATTTTGTGTTAAATAAACTTTATTTCATTTTGTGTTAAATAAACTTTATTTCATTTTGTGTTAAATAAAAACTTTATTTCATTTTGTGTTAAATAAACTTTATTTCATTTTGTGTTAAATAAACTTTATTTCATTTTGTGTTAAATAAAAACTTTATTTCATTTTGTGTTAAATAAACCTTATTTCATTTTGTGTTAAATAAACTTTATTTCATTTTGTGTTAAATAAACTTTATTTCATTTTGTGTTAAATAAACTTTATTTCATTTTGTGTTAAATAAACTTTATTTCATTTTGTGTTAAATAAACTTTATTTCATTTTGTGTTAAATAAACTTTATTTCATTTTGTGTTAAATAAACTTTATTTCATTTTGTGTTAAATAAACTTTATTTCATTTTGTGTTAAATAAACTTTATTTCATTTTGTGTTAAATAAACCTTATTTCATTTTGTGTTAAATAAACTTTATTTCATTTTGTGTTAAATAAACTTTATTTCATTTTGTGTTAAATAAACTTTATTTCATTTTGTGTTAAATAAACTTTATTTCATTTTGTGTTAAATAAACTTTATTTCATTTTGTGTTAAATAAACTTTATTTCATTTTGTGTTAAATAAACTTTATTTCATTTTGTGTTAAATAAACTTTATTGAATCAAATAAATATAACGATTCCATAAAAATAAAATATTTATTATTATGAATGGTTTTATAAATTACGTTAACATAATATGCCTAATTATTTTTGTATTTTTTATTAAATTAATTGAAACGAAATAATATTGCCGGTGAGACACTTGGTTTATATAATTTATTATATAAATTAAATTTGTACAAAATCTTAAAAAAGGCAATAAATTGCAGAGATTACCTTTCTGCCTTTGTGTCTCTCTATTTATATTTTATATTGTTTTACTATTTTACCCCGTTTGGGGTGTATCTATTCCAATTAACTGTAACCTGTTTCATTGACTTTCGTTTATTGTTTTGGTTATAGAATAACGTGCCATTGTAACCTACTCCTTTCCCTTAATTGATAATTGGACATTGAAACGAGTTATTAATTCGACGAGATGAAGAAGTCAAGCCGGGCTTAGGCCTATACTAAGCATAAAATATCTATCTATATTTTATCATCATTTTTGCGGCGTAAAATTAGTTTGGTATTCGTTGTATCCAGAACGGCTTTGTCAAACCCTAGCGGAAACTATAAAGGCAAATCCCAAACCCTAGCGGAAACTATAAAGGCAAATCCCAAACCCTAGCGGAAACTATAAAGGCAAATCCCAAACCCTAGCGGAAACTATAAAGGCAAATCCCAAACCCTAGCGTAAACTATAAAGGCAAATCCCAAACCCTAGCGGAAACTATAAAGGCAAATCCCAATCCCTAGCGGAAACTATAAAGGCAAATCCCACCAGACGGGTTTGTCAAACCCTAGCGGAAACTATAAAGGCAAATCCCAAACCCTAGCGGAAACTATAAAGGCAAATCCCAATCCCTAGCGGAAACTATAAAGGCAAATCCCAAACCCTAGCGTAAACTATAAAGGCAAATCCCAAACCCTAGCGGAAACTATAAAGGCAAATCCCAATCCCTAGCGGAAACTATAAAGGCAAATCCCAATCCCTAGCGGAAACTATAAAGGCAAATCCCAATCCCTAGCGGAAACTATAAAGGCAAATCCCAAACCCTAGCGGAAACTATAAAGGCAAATCCCAAACCCTAGCGGAAACTATAAAGGCAAATCCCAAACCCTAGCGGAAACTATAAAGGCAAATCCCACCAGACGGGTTTGTCAAACCCTAGCGGAAACTATAAAGGCAAATCCCAAACCCTAGCGGAAACTATAAAGGCAAATCCCAATCCCTAGCGGAAACTATAAAGGCAAATCCCAAACCCTAGCGTAAACTATAAAGGCAAATCCCAAACCCTAGCGTAAACTATAAAGGCAAATCCCAAACCCTAGCGGAAACTATAAAGGCAAATCCCAATCCCTAGCGGAAACTATAAAGGCAAATCCCACCAGACGGGTTTGTCAAACCCTAGCGGAAACTATAAAGGCAAATCCCAAACCCTAGCGGAAACTATAAAGGCAAATCCCAATCCCTAGCGGAAACTATAAAGGCAAATCCCAAACCCTAGCGTAAACTATAAAGGCAAATCCCAAACCCTAGCGTAAACTATAAAGGCAAATCCCAAACCCTAGCGTAAACTATAAAGGCAAATCCCAAACCCTAGCGGAAACTATAAAGGCAAATCCCAATCCCTAGCGGAAACTATAAAGGCAAATCCCACCAGACGGGTTTGTCAAACCCTAGCGGAAACTATAAAGGCAAATCCCAAACCCTAGCGGAAACTATAAAGGCAAATCCCAATCCCTAGCGGAAACTATAAAGGCAAATCCCAAACCCTAGCGTAAACTATAAAGGCAAATCCCAAACCCTAGCGGAAACTATAAAGGCAAATCCCAAACCCTAGCGGAAACTATAAAGGCAAATCCCAAACCCTAGCGGAAACTATAAAGGCAAATCCCAAACCCTAGCGGAAACTATAAAGGCAAATCCCAATCCCTAGCGGAAACTATAAAGGCAAATCCCAAACCCTAGCGGAAACTATAAAGGCAAATCCCATTTCGGCGAATTAAAATCCCGCACTGGCAAATTAACAATGTTAAGTAATTATCAGAAAATAACAGGTTACAGTGGCGGCATGTTTTTGGCATGTTATTCTAACTAAAATGATAAACGAGAATCAATAGCTCATATTAAGTTTACTATATATATTATTAATATAATTTTTGAGTTTACTTTAGTTTGGTTATAATTTGGATAAATAAAATACTCCTAGATTTGCTATTGTCAATACTATTTGATCTTGGAACAGAGGAACTCATCACGTTATATAAACGTAGGTAATTTAATTTACTACGCAATATCACGCCTACTGTATAATATATAACTTAACTTAATAGCACGAATATAATTCATGATCCAACGTACAGTAGCAGCATGACACACGTTGTGGGGCCTTCGCGTAGCACGAGAGCCTATATAAGAAAGTGTACTAATCTCTATTTGACAAGAAAACCATCTTTCCCAAAATATCAATGAGTGATGCTTTCAGTTTGCGTTATAAACTGGTTGTAAAAAACAAAGGTCCATTTCAGTTTATCTTTACACGCTTTATCATTTGTAATTTGTAAAGCTACTAACAAGGGCTATTTAAGTTAAGTAGGCCTATGACATTTTTAGTTTTACAATACTTGTCAGCTTGTATCCTTTATTAGCCTCGTTGCGCTCGTCCTGGTTTGCCTCAAACTATGGTGGGTGTGCAGAAGTGACCAAATAATCTCAAAACAACACAAGAAATTATTTCCAATTTAAAGAAAATGGTGCAAAAATGAACAATAACAATAACTTAACAATATGTTATTCTATTTTTGGTTTTTAATTTCGCGATCTCTAAGGGAGCAAACTTGACGGAAATCCCATTACGGCGAATTAATATTCTTTCCGCCTCAATGTTAAATCCTCAATTTAGGGAAATTTAGCAGGTTCCAGTGGCACGTTATTCTAAGTCTTACCAAAACAATAAACTAAAGTCAATAGAACATGTTATTTACACCGATTTTCCCATGGAAAAGTCCACCCCCCCCCCCCCCCCCCCCCCTCCGATATATTAGCATTCTGATAGGGTGGAGGGCGAGAATAGTAAACAAAAGCTCAGGAGAGAATAAAAATTACAGTGTATGTCCCCCCGTATTTACAGTGTACCTAATGTAAGTACACTTGTTAACTTATTATAAATTATTTTAATTTTTGATATTTTTTAGATCTTCACTCCATAATAAGCTACTACACCTTTATATACTGTATATAACAGTTTCTTTGCATTTCATTGTATTCCATTAAATTACTCATATTTTATTTATTTTTTTTTCAGCTGTTAGGGTATTAGTATAGAAAAATAATGAAAGCCACACCCAGTAACGATAATAAAATGTTGTTGAACGCCACCTAACGACGATATTGTGAACTAAAATTAATGAAGACCATGGAGACGCCAACTAACGGTGATTCCGCGAACTACAACCGGAGTACGTTGCTATGCAATGGGTCGCCGCCAATAAAAGTTATCAAACAATCTATGAGTCCTCCCAACATTTTACCATCTATACCAGGTAGGGCCGAGGACTGTAATCACCCAATTGAAACGCTGAAAGATAAATAGCCAACTGTCTGTCTGAGAGTAGTGTTGAACTCGAAAGTGAAAGTAAACCGGATCCTCAGTTTTTCAGAGCGTATGGTACTATTTTTACTTTATTTACATTATCGTACAAAAAAGTCAGATATAAAACAACCCAGGATAATATTTAGAGTAGTACCGTAGAGTAGTACAGGTACCCCAGTAAATGAATCCTCTAATTTATCTTTTTAGGTGTACCGGTACCAGCCACACCATCCAGACTGACAGCCCCTGTGCACGTGGACATTGGAGGTACTATTTACACCTGCACTCTGGAGACCCTCACCAAGGATCCCCACTCCCGATTGGCTAAGTTATTTAATGGAGGTTTACCAATAGTACTCGACACAATGAAGCAACATTATTTCATAGGTATTGGCCGGTGTTGTATGAAGGTGTAAAAGGGGGCTATAGGATGGGGGGGGGGATCCCATATATAGGTGAATACTATGTCCTAAATATTAAATGGGGCAGGTTACTTGTTATGTATGTAACTGTAACTGTTATTAAGTAACTGCTATACTACGTAACTGTTACTAAGTATCTGTTGCTAAGTAACTGCAATACTACGTAACTGTTACTAAGTAACTGTTACTAAGTAACTATCTGTGATCTATGGTTTTAGTGGGTATAAAATTCAAAATGGAAAGAAGCAGTTTACAATGTCAGTGTTACCTACATAAAACAAACAAAACTAGATATAACAAGCGACCAATTTATAAATTTTAATTATACCAGGTTCCTGGCAAATTAAGAATAAGAAAGACCTCTACTATTCACTCTGTTGTTGTTGTTAATCTCCAGTTAGGTTTTAGTTTTAAGGCTAGATACGGCGCAGTAGCGAAAGTGGTAGAGCGTTGGACTTGTAATCTCTAGGTACCGAGTTCAATCCCACTTTCCGGGGAATTTTTTTGGTAGTAAGCCATTCCAGGAGACACAGCTTGCGTTAGACTCGGACCTTTGTTTATATACCTTAACTTTATAATAGAAATCCAACACGGCCAAAGTCAAAATAACTAATTGATTATCCTCTAATAATGAATTGAATTAATTGCAGTTAAGGCTGCATCTAGGTCCCTGAACAGGCAGTACTCTGTTAATCTACAGGAGCTAATTAACCAACAGGTTGATGCCATCAATGATGCGGACGACAGAAGGCAATCATCCCAGGCATGGAGATCGATCAACTTGCTTGCCTTAGATCATCATAATGATGATGGGGTGATGATAACTCCACCTACTGGCTCCAGAAGTCGAGGAAATCCTGCCAAGTACCTAACTGATCTAGACTTTGCTGATGACTTAGGAGTACTCTCAGAATCATTAGAGGGAGCCCAACGGCTCCTCAGCTCATTAGAGCATGCTGCTTCTAGTGTTGGTCTTTTTATTAACTCCAGAAAGACCAAAATTTTGACAGTTAACTTTGAAAGTCCTCAGCAAGTCTCTGATCGGATGAGCATAAGCTCAAAAGATGGTATGCTTGAGCATGTGGACGACTTCTGTTACCTGGGATCATGGATCCGGAAGTCAGGTGAGGACCTCCGAATACGTAAGGGAAAGGCATGGGCAGCCTTGAATAGGCTTTCCAGGATTTGGAAGTCACCGAGAATTAATCGGAAACTTAAGGTCCGATTATTTAGAGCAGCAGTAGTTCCAGTACTCCTCTGTGGGAGTCCATGCTGGGCTCTAACTGCTGAGGACACCAAATCTCTGGATGGCACATTCACAAGAATGCTACGCCGGGTTCATTGTGTCAAGTACAATGCACACATCTCCAACCAGACACTATATAACATTGGAGGTGTCTCATTGGTTCCCCCAAGCTTGGCACTAGAACAAAGTCGCCTCCGCTTTGCAGGACATTGCTTTCGCTGTGAGGACCAGCCAGTGCATAATCTTGTACTTTGGCAGCCTCATGGAGTGAATAAGCATGGTGGACAGCCCATGACTTTCTTGAGACGCATCTTAAAGGACACTGGCCTTGAAGATGCGGATGATCTAGCAAATGTCATGGGTGATAGGGAGTTGTGGCGGCGCAATTTTGTCGATAAGCCGGCACATCATTCTTAAAAATGCAGCTGCAATGCAGCATGCCGATCATAGTAGTAGTACTAATAGTAGTCCTAGTAATAATGAATTATTTTAATGCAGACCGGGATGGTAGACTGTTCCGCCACGTTCTCAACTACCTAAGAACCGGCAAAGTTTGTCTCCCGGCCCAATTCGACGAACTCGATCAACTCCTCGAGGAGGCGAAGTTCTACGAGTTATCGGAACTCGTTGACTCCGTCGCCGCTCGGATATCGACTCGCGAGCGCCGCAACTCGGTAACTCACCGGTCCCAAACGCTCATCCTACTGGTGCGACCGGAGCACGGCGAGTCGGTTAACATCACCGGCGATAAATCGCTGATAACCAACCTGTTCCCCGAGTTACGGAACAAACAACAAACCCCGACGGGACTCTCGCCGCCTTCCGGGGCCGCCTACAGTTGGGCCGCGGATTCCGATTACGTCACTCGGTTTCCGCTGAACGGATACTGCCGTCTTTCCTCCGTTGAGGTTCTAGAACGTTTGTTTCAGCGGGGGTTCGCCGTAGTCGGGAGCTGCGGTGGGGCGGGAGTGGAGGGCTCCCAGTTCACCGAATATTTACTGAGGAGAAACGGAAACAGTTCCGCAGAGGCGAAATAGTTCCGTCGTCTTTCAGAAAATAAATTCTCTAAATTATAGATCTAAAATAGAATCCAGATATATCGAGTTTCGCATGTAATTCCTTTGATCTAGAAATTCCTATTAGTATATTAAATTAATGATATTTATATTATATATTATGGTAAAAGGGAGATTGAGTTTTCTGTTCAATATAGACAGACCTGTCCAGCTTTGGTTCACCCTTATAGACAGACCTGTCCAGCTTTGGTTGACCCTTATAGACAGACCTGTCCAGCTTTGGTTGACCCTTATAGACAGACCTGTCCAGCTTTGGTTGACCCTTATAGACAGACCTGTCCAGCTTTGGTTGACCCTTATAGACAGACCTGTCCAGCTTTGGTTGACCCTTGTATTGAATCAATATAGACAGACCTGTCCAGCTTTGGTTGACCCTTATAGACAGACCTGTCCAGCTTTGGTTGACCCTTATAGACAGACCTGTCCAGCTTTGGTTGACCCTTGTATTGGATCAATATAGACAGACCTGTCCAGCTTTGGTTGACTCTTATAGACAGACCTGTCCAGCTTTGGTTGACCCTTATAGACAGACCTGTCCAGCTTTGGTTGACCCTTGTATTGGATCAATATAGACAGACCTGTCCAGCTTTGGTTGACCCTTATAGACAGACCTGTCCAGCTTTGGTTGACCCTTGTATTGGATCAATATAGACAGACCTGTCCAGCTTTGGTTGACTCTTATAGACAGACCTGTCCAGCTTTGGTTGACCCTTATAGGCAGACCTGTCCAGCTTTGGTTGACCCTTATAGACAGACCTGCCAGCTTTGGTTGACCCTTGTATTGGATCAATATAGACAGACCTGTCCAGCTTTGGTTGACCCTTGTATTGGATCAATATAGACAGACCTGTCCAGCTTTGGTTGACCCTTGTATTGGATCAATATAGACAGACCTGTCCAGCTTTGGTTGACCCCTATAGACAGACCTGTCCAGCTTTGGTTGACCCTTGTATTGGATCAATATAGACAGACCTGTCCAGCTTTGGTTGACCCTTGTATTGGATCAATATAGACAGACCTGTCCAGCTGTGGTTGACCCTTGTATTGGATCAATATAGACAGACCTGTCCAGCTTTGGTTGACCCTTATAGACAGACCTGTCCAGCTTTGGTTGACCCTTGTATTGGATCAATATAGACAGACCTGTCCAGCTTTGGTTGACCCTTGTATTGGATCAATATAGACAGACCTGTCCAGCTTTGGTTGACCCTTGTATTGGATCAATATAGACAGACCTGTCCAGCTGTGGTTGGCCCTTGTATTGGATCAATATAGACAGACCTGTCCAGCTTTGGTTGACCCTTATAGACAGACCTGTCCAGCTTTGGTTGACCCTTGTATTGGATCAATATAGACAGACCTGTCCAGCTTTGGTTGACCCTTGTATTGGATCAATATAGACAGACCTGTCCAGCTTTGGTTGACCCTTATAGACAGACCTGTCCAGCTTTGGTTGACCCTTGTATTGGATCAATATAGACAGACCTGTCCAGCTTTGGTTGACCCCTATAGACAGACCTGTCCAGCTTTGGTTGACCCTTGTATTGGATCAATATAGACAGACCTGTCCAGCTTTGGTTGACCCTTGTATTGGATCAATATAGACAGACCTGTCCAGCTTTGGTTGACCCTTATAGACAGACCTGTCCAGCTTTGGTTGACCCTTGTATTGGATCAATATAGACAGACCTGTCCAGCTTTGGTTGACCCTTGTATTGGATCAATATAGACAGACCTGTCCAGCTTTGGTTGACCCCTATAGACAGACCTGTCCAGCTTTGGTTGACCCTTGTATTGGATCAATATAGACAGACCTGTCCAGCTTTGGTTGACCCTTGTATTGGATCAATATAGACAGACCTGTCCAGCTGTGGTTGACCCTTGTATTGGATCAATATAGACAGACCTGTCCAGCTTTGGTTGACCCTTATAGACAGACCTGTCCAGCTTTGGTTGACCCTTGTATTGGATCAATATAGACAGACCTGTCCAGCTTTGGTTGACCCTTGTATTGGATCAATATAGACAGACCTGTCCAGCTTTGGTTGACCCTTGTATTGGATCAATATAGACAGACCTGTCCAGCTGTGGTTGGCCCTTGTATTGGATCAATATAGACAGACCTGTCCAGCTTTGGTTGACCCTTATAGACAGACCTGTCCAGCTTTGGTTGACCCTTGTATTGGATCAATATAGACAGACCTGTCCAGCTTTGGTTGACCCTTGTATTGGATCAATATAGACAGACCTGTCCAGCTTTGGTTGACCCTTATAGACAGACCTGTCCAGCTTTGGTTGACCCTTGTATTGGATCAATATAGACAGACCTGTCCAGCTTTGGTTGACCCCTATAGACAGACCTGTCCAGCTTTGGTTGACCCTTGTATTGGATCAATATAGACAGACCTGTCCAGCTTTGGTTGACCCTTGTATTGGATCAATATAGACAGACCTGTCCAGCTTTGGTTGACCCTTATAGACAGACCTGTCCAGCTTTGGTTGACCCTTGTATTGGATCAATATAGACAGACCTGTCCAGCTTTGGTTGACCCTTGTATTGGATCAATATAGACAGACCTGTCCAGCTGTGGTTGGCCCTTGTATTGGATCAATATAGACAGACCTGTCCAGCTTTGGTTGACCCTTATAGACAGACCTGTCCAGCTTTGGTTGACCCTTGTATTGGATCAATATAGACAGACCTGTCCAGCTTTGGTTGACCCTTGTATTGGATCAATATAGACAGACCTGTCCAGCTTTGGTTGACCCTTATAGACAGACCTGTCCAGCTTTGGTTGACCCTTGTATTGGATCAATATAGACAGACCTGTCCAGCTTTGGTTGACCCCTATAGACAGACCTGTCCAGCTTTGGTTGACCCTTGTATTGGATCAATATAGACAGACCTGTCCAGCTTTGGTTGACCCTTGTATTGGATCAATATAGACAGACCTGTCCAGCTTTGGTTGACCCTTATAGACAGACCTGTCCAGCTTTGGTTGACCCTTGTATTGGATCAATATAGACAGACCTGTCCAGCTTTGGTTGACTCTTATAGACAGACCTGTCCAGCTTTGGTTGACCCTTATAGGCAGACCTGTCCAGCTTTGGTTGACCCTTATAGACAGACCTGCCAGCTTTGGTTGACCCTTGTATTGGATCAATATAGACAGACCTGTCCAGCTTTGGTTGACCCTTGTATTGGATCAATATAGACAGACCTGTCCAGCTTTGGTTGACCCTTGTATTGGATCAATATAGACAGACCTGTCCAGCTTTGGTTGACCCCTATAGACAGACCTGTCCAGCTTTGGTTGACCCTTGTATTGGATCAATATAGACAGACCTGTCCAGCTTTGGTTGACCCTTGTATTGGATCAATATAGACAGACCTGTCCAGCTGTGGTTGACCCTTGTATTGGATCAATATAGACAGACCTGTCCAGCTTTGGTTGACCCTTATAGACAGACCTGTCCAGCTTTGGTTGACCCTTGTATTGGATCAATATAGACAGACCTGTCCAGCTTTGGTTGACCCTTGTATTGGATCAATATAGACAGACCTGTCCAGCTTTGGTTGACCCTTGTATTGGATCAATATAGACAGACCTGTCCAGCTGTGGTTGACCCTTGTATTGGATCAATATAGACAGACCTGTCCAGCTTTGGTTGACCCTTATAGACAGACCTGTCCAGCTTTGGTTGACCCTTGTATTGGATCAATATAGACAGACCTGTCCAGCTTTGGTTGACCCTTGTATTGGATCAATATAGACAGACCTGTCCAGCTTTGGTTGACCCTTGTATTGGATCAATATAGACAGACCTGTCCAGCTTTGGTTGACCCCTATAGACAGACCTGTCCAGCTTTGGTTGACCCTTGTATTGGATCAATATAGACAGACCTGTCCAGCTTTGGTTGACCCCTATAGACAGACCTGTCCAGCTTTGGTTGACCCTTGTATTGGATCAATATAGACAGACCTGTCCAGCTGTGGTTGACCCTTGTATTGGATCAATATAGACAGACCTGTCCAGCTTTGGTTGACCCTTATAGACAGACCTGTCCAGCTGTGGTTGACCCTTGTATTGGATCAATATAGACAGACCTGTCCAGCTGTGGTTGACCCTTGTATTGGATCAATATAGACAGACCTGTCCAGCTTTGGTTGACCCTTGTATTGGATCAATATAGACAGACCTGTCCAGCTTTGGTTGACCCTTATAAACAGACCTGTCCAGCTTTGGTTGACCCTTATAGACAGACCTGCCAGCTTTGGTTGACCCTTGTATTGGATCAATATAGACAGACCTGTCCAGCTTTGGTTGACCCTTGTATTGGATCAATATAGACAGACCTGTCCAGCTTTGGTTGACCCCTATAGACAGACCTGTCCAGCTTTGGTTGACCCTTGTATTGGATCAATATAGACAGACCTGTCCAGCTGTGGTTGACCCTTGTATTGGATCAATATAGACAGACCTGTCCAGCTTTGGTTGACCCTTATAGACAGACCTGTCCAGCTGTGGTTGACCCTTGTATTGGATCAATATAGACAGACCTGTCCAGCTGTGGTTGACCCTTGTATTGGATCAATATAGACAGACCTGTCCAGCTTTGGTTGACCCTTGTATTGGATCAATATAGACAGACCTGTCCAGCTTTGGTTGACCCTTATAAACAGACCTGTCCAGCTTTGGTTGACCCTTATAGACAGACCTGCCAGCTTTGGTTGACCCTTGTATTGGATCAATATAGACAGACCTGTCCAGCTTTGGTTGACCCTTGTATTGGATCAATATAGACAGACCTGTCCAGCTTTGGTTGACCCTTGTATTGGATCAATATAGACAGACCTGTCCAGCTTTGGTTGACCCTTGTATTGGATCAATATAGACAGACCTGTCCAGCTATGGTTGACCCTTGTATTGGAATACTATTATTGGTAATTTAAATTTATAAGTTGACTGGAACTTTATAATAAGATGACGTCATTAGATCTGACATATGGAGACAAGGGGGAAACTGGACGCAAATCCCATCTTGGCGAATTAATATCCCGCCTCAATGTGAAATTCTCAATTTAGGGAAAGCAGCAGGTTACAGTGGCACGTTATATTAATCAAAACAATAAACTAAACACAATAGAACACGTTACAGTTTTATATTTGAGTGTAATCAGCTGTTATTTGCGTCGAATTTCCCATGGAGAGGGATGAATTTTTATTGCGTCCAGTTTCCCCCTATCTGGACATAGGACGTCATTATATCAAACTATGACGTCATTAGATCTAACAGAAGACGTCATTACACCGGGCATATTACGTAATTTGATCTAACATTGTTATTCGGTATATGGATAGTTATGAAAGGCGCCTACTCAGCAACTTAATATAAATATCACGTAAATATGTTGATTTTATTTTTACAAATAACAAAATAATAATCAAAATTTCAAATAATAGCAATGTAATTTTACAAAACATATTTATACTAATTACAAGAAATATACAACCATCGACAAATATGTGAATACGTGAATAAATATATTAACTGGTGAAAACTTGAATTTTGGGAGGGCCAATTTCACTTGGTGGGAATTTTTTTAATAGATGTGTCTGACTTGGCGAGAACTCATATTTGAGTTCTCGCAAGTCTATTCCCTCTTGGTGGGGCTTTCTTAAGAAGAAGTAGATAACTTGGTCAAAACTCATATGAGTTTATGAGCCACCGACTGGACTTGGTGAGTTTATGAACCACCGTCTGGACTTGGTGAGTTTATGAGCCACCGTCTGGACTTGGTAAGTTTACTATGGTTCGACAACATTTGTGTCTACTGTTGTCGGTGACACAGAACCATTTGAAGTGTTATGGGGCGTCCTCCAAGGAGACACACTTGCACCATTCTTGTTCATAATTGTTGTTGACTATGTTCTACGCATGTCCTTAGATCATCATAATGATGATGGGGTGATGATAACTCCACCTACTGGCTCCAGAAGTCGAGGAAATCCTGCCAAGTACCTAACTGATCTAGACTTTGCTGATGACTTAGGAGTACTCTCAGAATCATTAGAGGGAGCCCAACGGCTCCTCAGCTCATTAGAACATGCTGCTTCTAGTGTTGGTCTTTTTATTAAATCCAGAAAGATCAAAATTTTGACAGTTAACTTTGAAAGTCCTCAGCAAGTCTCTGATCGGATGAGCATAAGCTCAAAAGATGGTATGCTTGAGCATGTGGATGACTTCTGTTACCTGGGATCATGGATACGGAAGTCAGGTGAGGACCTTCGAATACGTAAGGGAAAGGCATGGGCAGTCTTGAATAGGCTTTCCAGGATTTGGAAGTCACCGAGAATTAATCGGAAACTTAAGGTCCGATTATTTAGAGCAGCAGTAGTTCCAGTACTCCTCTATAGGAGTCCATGCTGGGCTCTAACTGCTGAGGACACCAAATCTCTGGATGGCACATTCACAAGAATGCTACGCCGGGTTCATTGTGTCAAGTACAATGCACACATCTCCAACCAGACACTATATAACATTGGAGGTGTCTCATTGGTTCCCCCAAGCTTGACACTAGAACAAAATCGCCTCCGCTTTGCAGGACATTGCTTTCGCCGTGAGGACCAGCCAGTGCATAATCTTGTACTTTGGCAGCCTCATGGAGTGAATAAGCATGGTGGACAGCCCATGACTTTCTTGAGACGCCTCTTAAAAGACACTGGCCTTGAAGATGCGGATGATCTAGCAAATGTCATGGGTGATAGGGAGTTGTGGCGGCGCGATTTTGTCGTTAAGCCGGCACAGCATTCTTAAAAATGCAGCTGCAATGCAGCATGCCGATCCTAGTGGTGAGTTTATGAGCCACCGTCTGGACTTGGTGAGTTTATGCTGTTTGAGAAAGTGTCTGGGACTCAGACTTCTGGGATTCAGTGGAAGTAGCTTTTGCAATTTCCGACATCTTATTATTTTGAATTTTAGTGTTTTTGTTTAAAAACTGGACTTGGTGAGTTTATGAGCCACCGTCTGGTCTTGGTGAGTTTATGAGCCACCGTCTGGACTTGGTGAGTTTATGAGCTACCGTCTGGACTTGGTGAGTTTATGAGCTACCGTCTGGACTTGGTGAGTTTATGAGCTACCGTCTGGACTTGGTGAGTTAATGAACCATCGTCTGGAATTTGTAGAGATTATATTTTTCTGCTCTCCTTGGTGTGAGTTTTTCTTATATTTATAAAGTTAATAAAAATTAAATTAAATGTACCCGAGACTATACACAATTGTATTTCTTTGCATTGAAAATGTTGAAATTATTTTTTGTTGACTTAACATTATTTTTTGTTGACTTAACTTTATTTTTGTTGACTTAACATTATTTTTGTTGACTTAACATTATTTTTGTTGACTTAACATTATTTTTGTTGACTTAACATTATTTTTTGTTGACTTAACATTATTTTTGTTGACTTAACATTATTTTTGTTGACTTAACATTATTTTTTGTTGACATAACATTATTTTTTGTTGACTTAACATTATTTTTTGTTGACTTAACATTATTTTTTGTTGACTTAACATTATTTTTTGTTGACATAACATTATTTTTTGTTGACTTAACATTATTTTTTGTTGACATAACATTATTTTTTGTTGACTTAACATTATTTTTTGTTGACTTAACATTATTTTTTTTATCGAATAAGATTAATTATTTTAAATAACTGCGGCGACTTAGTTCAAACATTAAATTAGCGATAGACTGCGTAATTTTTAACTTCAGAGGCCGTTATATATATCATCTGAAAGATGAGAAAATGACCTTCAACCTGGTGCTTATAGTTAGTCTCTGTGACTTATAATAATGAAACGGCCATGAGTTGAAATTAGACAATAACTTTCCCACAATGTACTGCCGTGTTGTTTAGCCTATACTGATCGTCTGAAGCCGATTCAACTACTGTTGTAAAACTCATCAACAGCCCAATACAATGGGCCTATTGTCGTCGACATATAAGTCAATGCTTCCTTCCTGACAGCTGATAAACAATAGTATAGCCGAAATTCAGTTGAAACCAACTCAGAACGGTTTTACTGTAACTCATTTGAGTTTTCACCAAGTCAGAATAGATTTAAGCAATAATTCCACCAAGTAAAACTTACAATCGCAAAACTCATACTTGAGTTTTCAATTTGTTTGAAGTGCAAAATTTATTTGAGTGGTGGGGTTCCATTCCGAATTACATTATA